>VWZX01011033.1:820064-913495 GCA_013399015.1 Galbula dea
AAGGCTCAACTTGTCCACATCTGGTTAGAAAAACCTGAGAGCTTTCACAGCAGAAACTAAATTCAAGCTATGTTGGGCCCTGAGTAATGCCAATACCTGTACAGAAGAAGGGTATGCTACAGAACAGAAAATCCCACAAACACCTCATCACTATGTGGAACTCAGTATGTGGAACACTACTACTGTGGCATGTAAACAATACACATTTACATGGACCTGGCAGAAGAAAATACTCAAGGATGCTGCCCATGGTAAAGTTAACAGCAAAACTTGTTTCATTTAATGAAACTTTTTTGTGGGTTTTTAAACACTGAAGGAGACAAGAACTTTCATAATGAATCATGAGAAAAGTGCTATAAAAATACCTCCCAAACACTTTAAAGATCTAGACTTTCACAGACTTCTTACATCTGACAACACTGAAATCCCAGACTAATTCAGGTTATGAGAAACCTCTGGAAGTTATGTGGTCCAACTCCTGCTCAAAGCAGGGCCAACTCCTTAGCTCATACTGCTCAAAATTACATCTAGTTAGGTTTTGAGTATCTAAGAGGATAGAGACACTCTGCCATCACTACAACCTCCAATTAGGTAGCTGAAGACAGCAGGAGGATTTCTACAACCAGGATCAAAACTTTCTTGTAGAACCACAACTAGGAAATTCCCCCCATCAACATGTTTTAGAAGCACCAACAAAATTAACAGATTATTACTGGAAATCATCAATTCCACTATCATGAAGCTGAAACAATGCAAAATGAAACCAAGAAAACACTCAGCTTTTAAGTTCTTCAGAAAAAACAGAAGTAGCAAGCATGGTGATTACTTGCACAATAAGCACCTACTGCTCCTTTCACACCATAAAGAATGTTTCTGCTTAGTACCACGAGCCACTATTGGTCTATTTACTTACTGAAGGATCTTGTACAGGTGAGAGGAAAGCAGACTGAGCCTTTTATTAGAGTCAACTCAAATTTGGAGGGGAAAGCAATAGACAGGCAGCAAGTATGGACACAACCGTGTCACTCCATGCCTTACCAAAACATTCCTAAGTACTCATTTCCCCATTGATTTCAAATTGAGATATAAGGGTACAGTCAGGGGGAAGCACTCAGGAGCAAAAGGGACAGACTCACAGCAAAAGCTTCTCTCATCTGCCTCCAGAGAATTTACCAGATGTATTTCCAAAGTCTGGATCCCAAGTAGTGTCCTAGGTAAGATGACACCGAGCAGTTGTGTGGGGAGCTAGACAGTGCAGAACTGACAGAGAAACTGTGCTGTCAATAGACTTGTTTTTCTCTAAAGGATAGGTAAAACCTACTTATTGTTTGGTACTTAACAGACACAACATTGCCCCCTGCTATGAGAAGAATGATGCAGTGCTTACCTGCGACCACATTCTGAATATTTACCAATATTTTTTAATATTAAGGCAGCTGTTAGTCGGATGTGTTTAGTTATTGGTCCCTCTTTTTCATCCTTCAAAAGGAAAGAGAAAAACAGTCATGTAAAAGCCCCATAACAACAGCCAACAACTAATATCTATTACTTGAGTCAAAGCATACTAACTGTGAAATCTCTGAAGACAAGGTTTCTTGATCCCCTCCTTAATGCCATGAGGGCAGCACTCGGATGATTCACGATGGCCTTCTGGGCTCTGGGAGTAGAGGCAGTACCCCCTGCAGCTGGCTGCCTGCATTAGTAAAGAAAGAATTAATAAAAAGAAACTTTGCAACCCTTTCTAGAAGATTAACAACTCTGAAAAATTTATTTTACCATTTTTTAACCTATCTGAACAGACACATAAAGACCCATTAACACTGGGTGCTGATACATGATTTGCCTTCTGTTTCTGCAGAGATAAACCTTACTGCAAAGCCTTCAGAAGAGCCATGGGTTTTATTTGATATGAAAAGCCACTTCCCTGGAAGAAGCACTGCTCATCACTCATGACATTTGTGCTGGAAAAGTAATATACTGTACTAGTGACATAGCCACTTTCTGAAGTGCACCTATTTAAAGGAATGTTTTATCAGACAGGCTCTAATAGGAACTGTGACAACAGTTATGGAAATGTCACCTTATGTTTGGCCAGAGAATGTCCTTAAAATACAACTAGTCCAAACCTGACACTTGACCATTGGACACTAAGACAATATAAAACATGTATTAACTGTGGTTAGTGAGAAGTAAAATAAAGTAACATGATTTAAGTTATGATCTAAAACATAAACCATCTCATTGTTAAACCAGATCAAACATTTGTAAACCCCATTCCCTGTTACTGAAGCTTTCACATCAAGATTAATAAACTAAGCAGAGTATTTTATAAAGCTGGTACAAAGAACAAACATAGCCAAAGCAAATTCTCCATTTTCAGTATTAACACTGAAGCCAAAGCTCTATTTCATGTAAAACTTTGAAACTGCTCAAAGGCTTTAGAATGTATAAATATGCAACTTCACTTAAGGAGGAAGATTCAATACCATCTCAAAGGAAAGTTTTGCAGTATCAAGGGTGAAAAATATCATCACACTTCACCATATTGAACAATATTATCATGAAGCCTTTTACTATCCTAGCAGAGCCTGACTAGGACTGTAAGTAGTGTTTACTTGTGAAGGTAGCATGAATCAAATGTAAATGTTCCATTTTTTAAGGTGACCTTTAGCCTGTAAGAGGATTATTTAGGCACCTTTCACTCTAAGTGAATATTCTAAGAAGAAAACTTGAATTTCTCTATTCAGAGAGACATAGTTCTCCATAATCTGAAATTCTAACAACAAGGAACTCTATTTAAATATTAGAAACAGGGCTCATATGAGTGATTGTAAACAACAAACCAAGAAATTAAGAAGGAGCAATAGACTCACTCCTCCCTAAAAACTGAAGTCATAGTATCATAGTATTGTCTGAGCTGGAAGAGACCCAATAGGATCATCAAGTCCAGCTCTTAAAGCCCTGAGGACACCCCAAGAATCACGCCCTGTGCCTGAGAGCGGTATCTAAGCCTTCCTAAACTCCAGATTCCCACTGCCATCCTTCCCCAGGAGTGGAAGTAAGAGTTTCAAAACCTTTATGCAGTAAAGGCAGAAGAGCAGAGGCCAAGTTAAGAAACTGCTGGAAGGACATATGTTTAAAGGAGAATCAGTACCACAGTAAAGAAATTATCATCTTCATTTCTAATTTCTGGAACAGTCTGGTTTCCTTATGTCAAGAAAAACAAGGATTCACCAATGGAGGCTGCTTCAAATGTCTCTCTGTACTCTAGAAAGGGGAAGTACTACTGGCTTAACTCTAGAAATACTGGAAAAGGGATAACTGTAATAAATTACTAAGATATTAAAAGATTTGTCTTCTCTTTTTGATTTTGCAAACGAAAGTGACAAAAAAATTACTGAGACATCAAGTGACTGAGTTGTGTATGTGGAAAAGCCTCTCTCAAGAAACAACTGGATTTCTGGAATCTCTTTCATTATATGATCAACTTCACCTCAAACTATCCCATTCATCCTGTGATTTAAAGTTATTTCCTGCCCCACTTCCATGGCTCCTGAAGAATACTTTTTTGTAGCTCACACTACCACCTTTGCTTCAGTGGCAACAAGGAAAAATAAAAAATCCTGTGAATCCAAAGAGATCCAAATGCACAAAGCTGCAGTCAACACACAGTCAATGCTAGTGCTACCTGACCTTCCAGAATGCAATACTCAGCTACCTCTGAAAACCAGAAGAGGAACAGTTAAAAATAATACAAACTTTAAAAGCAAAGAAATACAGAATTAATGTGGACAACCAACTCTGTAGTGCAGCTTAACCTTGCCTACCTGGTTCTAGCAAAAGCCACTATGGATTTTTTTCAAGTATGTAGAGGGTTATGACAGACAAAAATCAACATTAGGGGGGAATGGGCCCTTAGTTGTTACACTGTGTCCCACAGATTTTACCTCCCATACCATTAACACTCCTCTGGGGAGTGTAGGTGTAGTTTTACTAAATGATAAGGGGTTAAGTGAAGAAAATTGGTGTAATTAATGCCTGCAAGTTAATGGCTTCCACATGCTTTATCTCAGCACCAGTACTTTTGTTTCAGCTCCATTCAAGAGTTCAGTCCTACTGACTAGCAGGAGTGTGCTGATAGCAATCTTACAAGTCTCTAGGTCAATAAAATGTAAATTAAGCTAAAACCTTTTAAGTCAGCTTTCAGAGGTGCCCAAGTGAGCCTACTTGAGGTGACCTGCAGGAGTGATCTTAGGGTTTAATTTGACAAGTCACTGACTATGGAAAGTAAATTATCAAGTCTTGTCTCCCTTATGTCACCAGATGCTCTTTTCAGTTGTGCAACTCTGTGGCAGCACTATAAGATACGTGGGTTATGCAGTACACATCATCAAAACATTCCTTTTTGGTGGAAGAGGAGTAATGGAGACATGAGAGAAGAGAGTAAAAGTAATGGACAGGGAGTCTCCATGATTGCATAAAACAGCAAGGTGTATTCACTGTCCTGAGTGCTAACAGACAAAGAGGTCTCATCCCTTCCTTTTGTTCTAAGCCCACCTCCTGCACTGGTGTTCAGCTGACTCTAAGGGAAGTGTCTTCCACTCATCTGGGAAATCCACTGTTTTGACTGAGCAGATCTGTTTTAAACCAGTATTGATTTACCATGCAATCAGACAAAAACTAAAGCTAGTTCTCTCACTGTAATCAGTGTGTAGCCACAAGAAGGAACAAGGGATGGCAAAGAGAGTCAAAATATCCTGCTTTGAGTAGCAGAATGCTCTTACTTCAACTTGTATTCTGAAATCACATAGTATCTTGTGACATTGCAGTCTCAACATTTCAGCAAGAACAGGTTATGCATATAAATACCTGCTTTCTGAATCTGACCTAATTAGAGAATTCTGCCTCAGAAAAGGGGATGCATGAACAGTTTTTCTCCTAGGAGTACCTGTGCCAATTTTAAAGAAGCCCATGAGGACACAGAGCTACTACATGTGTTAACTGTGTAATGGAACACTTTTGAAGAGGCAGAGTTGGGATCACATCATGCTACTACAGATGGTATCAGCCCTACACTTTCCATACTAAGTATTTAAGACTACATTACCATCATTCTTCATTTTGTGGTTTTCAGAGGTCTGAATGTTGTTCAGTGGAAAGAAACCAAGGCACCATAAAGCAATCTTAAGTCTGTGTTAAGAAGTTGGTTTATATTAAAAAAAAATAAAAGGACTCCCAAACTTGATTTCTCAGCTTTCATACTCAACCTTCTCCACTGCCTCCAGCAGCTTGGTAGCAATTTAACTAGCCACAGAACAGACTGTAAAAATCTGCCTGGGACCATGCAATTAGATCTTTAGCTTGCAACAAAGATTCCAGTCAGTTATTAACAAAGACCTAGTCTTAACACACTTACACCAGTAACTGAACCCTGAATAACTCCAATATTAACATAACCATCCCCACAAGCCAACAGCAATGGGGTTGCATGCTCCAATATTAATTCCAGATGGTTGAAATGATTTTGGGAAAGAGGGGAGCCAAAGCTGACTCCAGGTAGCAGCACAAAATCAGAAGACTCAGAAGAGTTGGCATTATCTTGTTTACTTGTTTAAAGAAAAGTTCATTACAAGAGTCCTCAGATCCAACCAGCCCAAATTTAGACCACAAAACTGGAAGGAACACAGCAAGTTACAACACAACCCATCTCAGATCTACAAAACACCTGAACTGCACACAACAAATAGCTTTCATTTGGATTACAAGGGCCTTCCTGTGACACTAAAAAGTTATACAATGCTGTCCAGCTGGGAAGAATCAGGAGAATATGTTGAGAACAACGTTCATCATAGAGTATTGACCCATAGACCTTAAAAGAATTAGCTGCTCTTAAAAGAACAAGTAACTCTGCAAAGTTGCACCTGATAAGCCAAGTTATAAACACACAAATTCTTCCAATAATTTTGTCTTATTTTCTCTACTGCTAATGAGGGTCAGGAGACTTACTTATTGGAAGGTTTCTGATTTCCTGCTTGTCCGTGTTCATCTTGCTTTAATCCTGCAAGCAAAGCATCTCTGGAACAGTGCTTATCCTGCTTGGGGAAAAGAGAAAGACAGTGAGAAAGGGGTGTGAAAGTTTACCATGAAGTTCTTCCTATCTTCTGAGTCATATGGGAAAGAAAATCTGCACCTGTAAATGGGTGATGAAGGAAAACCTCTGCCGCTGGAAAGGTTCACATCCCTCCCATAAGCACTGCCCTGGGTACACATCTTTTCCTCCATGTTCAGTTGCTGCATGATAGAAAACCTGTGATGGTGTCTGGAACCACCTACAGAGAGGAGAAGAGAAGTTAAGGTTTGGGGTTTTTTCCCCCCCAGTTAACAGTAAAGTGCAACTGTCATCAACAAACTCACATTGGCCAAACATCTTTACTTTTCTGAAATGAGAGATGCATTGATAAATGAAAAGCTGTAAAATTTTGGAAGGAAAAAACATGGATACATAGATTACCAGTGAGCCACCAACAAATGGCAAGATGATTTTACCAGCTCTGATTGCAATACCATGATTCTGGTTTTCTTTTTATACATCAACAAAGAAATAATGCATGTTCATTCCAACAGATCCATCCTCTGCACTACAAGCAAAATACAGTAATAAACTATAAACAGCTAAAAAAGCTGAGTTCCATCTACTCCTTTTCATGTCTTCCTTCTTCACTGGCAGCCACACTCAGGCATTATTTAGCTTTAATTGGGAAAGAGAGATGCACACTGTTCATCCTACTTCTTCCCAACACCACATGCTTGTCCAAGCTGACAGAGTAAGAAACCAGTCTCAAAGTAGTGCTTTTCAGCACCTGAATTCTAAACATGGGGGGAAATGGCTGAGTATCATTTCCTGATGTACACAGAACTCAAAAAATGTCACCTATGTGACCCTTTTTAACATCTGAACTTCAAATCTCAATTTTTTAAGTCAAGAATAGTTTGGGTTGCAAACACAGTTGCAATCAGTAAGTAGTGCCAAATGTACAGACTGTGACCTGAACCCTATAAAGGTGTCAAAGAACTAATTTCACCCAGAGATCACTCTTAGTAACCATCTGTAATACAGCAATTACCTTCTGCACAGGCAATAAACAGTACTCTCTTAAAAAGCACTCATCTTTTCCATGCCAGTCAGCACTTCCAGAAGGGAATATGGGAAGAAATACATGCCTCTTGCTCTTGGTGCAGATAACCCATAGCAGGAAATGAAAGAAAATGTTGTACATGTACATTGGCTCAACAGCAAAAGCTGATGTTCCAGAGGACAGAAAAATGTCTTTCCATAACAGAGGGGAAGTCACCATGTAAACTGAAGCCCAGCACACACCTATTTATGAATAATTCCTGGCATGAATTAAACAAAACTTGATGGCATAAGTGAAATCCAAAGTGTAGGTTAAAACATTTTATTCAGTGTGACAAGGCTTTAAGAAGAATCAAGTTATTTCAGCTCTGTTGGTTCATTCACTGTATAATACATTAGGTTATAGAATCACAGACTCATTTATGTTGATAAAGACCTTGAGGATATTCAAGTCCAACTGTTAACCCAGCACTGCCAAGTCCACCACTAAACCATGTCATTAAGCTGCACATCTACACATCCTTTCAATACCTCCAGGGCTGGTACCTGAACCACTTCCCTGGGCAGCCTGTTCCAATGCTTGACCAACCCAAGCAAAGATTGAAATTTACCAGCACTTTGCAGAGAAAAACTATTTTTGCTTAAAGAAACACCATTATTGCTTAAAGAAACACCTAAACATATTAATAATAATTAAAGAAACAGCTTAAGTACTGAGAATATGGTTAGTTGAGTCTAGACTCCTTTCCCACCTAACTTCTCCAACATTCTCTACAGCTGCTGAACAGAACAACATTAAACTAATAGCTGACCTGACAGACAGTGGAGATTCAATAGCATTTCTAATTTACTTTTAAATACAAAGCTATTCAAGAGCAGACATCCCCTGCCTACCTGTGAAACAACATAGCAGCTTTTAAATGAAGCTGAATTCAATTAACAGTACTTGCAGACAGCTGAACTTCAGAGAAAAACACCTACTCTCTGCTCTATCCTCAAAGCAAAGCACTTTGCTGACTGACACCTTTTTGAGTTCTACTTCCACTTCAGATACTAAACCTGAACACATGCCAGAGGACAATCATGACAACTATTTACATCATTGGGCCTGATCTGGTTGTGGTCTTCAGACCCTACTAAATCTCCTGCATTTTATTTCCAAATGTTGGTATAATGTTTCCTAATTCAGTTCTAAAAATCAAACCAGCAGAACCCACACCCAAGCCACTGCAGTGCTGCTGACTGCAGCAGTCAGGAGGTAAGAAAATGGCCTATTTTATTTATTCATATTTATTCTAATTTTCACTGAAGTTATTTTTGAAGGCCTCCAAACTTACTGGAATACTACTTCAAGACAGACTTACAAAAAGACTAATAATGTAAGGTATTGTTCCTCCTCCAGCTCCAAAATTTGTCTGAAGGTATTTACATCCTAGTTCACATGTGACAGCAGCTTGTTCCTACAACTCATCCTACATAACTTTTAGACAGAAGAAGGAAGTTGGTGACTAACTTATGCATCAGAACTGTAGCTTAGCAGACTCTTCAAGCTGGTAGAAATTGGCAAGCCTTCTGCTAAGAAACTGCCCCAACTTTTCATTTCCACCTCAGTACAAGCCACTTTTATTCCAAGACAGGTGTTTATGCATCTGTTGTGTAGCCAGTAGAGCATAGCTCTGTGGTTGCATTTATTAGTAGTAAAGAAGTAAGAAGTAAGTAAAGCCTTACATGTATTTCTTACATGGAGAAGTGTCACCTACCAAAGAAACAAAAGTCTCTTTTAAGGTGAAAACAAGGCAATGATTTAAAAGGGACCAGATCTCCACAGGACCAGTCAGAGTTTTATCTAAAATCTGTTATGTCCTGCATTGACTCAGTGATCTTTGAATTATGTTTGTAAGGAATGAAAGAAATAAAAACTACAGCTTCAGGGGCATACAGATTAACTATGTTCCAAACATTCAGACTTCTCTACCATTTCACATCCCAACTTTCTGAATATCTACACATCAGGCTTCTGCCAAATCGGGTCATCTTTATGCTCCCTTTGTCTTGACCTAAGACAATCAAGTGTCCAACCTTTTTTCATGCCCATCCCAGATGTTACACCTTTTTTCTCTCTCTTTTCAAAGTGGCTATTTGACAACTACCTTTGCTTCACCAATCTGCACCCTTCACTGAAAACCAAGCACATTCACAAACCTACATGAGTTTAAAACTCAGTACCAACTTACACATACTCTGATAATAAGGGCAGCAGTATCATGCTTTTATAAGCCTAGAGCCTCTGTTAGCTCACTCCACTTTCTTTTAAGGACAACAACAAATTCAAAAAAACCCAAAAAGTCTAATGAGTGCTGTCTAGTGCTAAGGCTAAACTCCTTTTTATTTCCTCTTTGTGACAATGGAGTCCTGTTGCACACAAATGGTATCATAATTACTAAAATTAGTCACAACCTAAATAAGACTTTGACCAGGATACAGAAGTGCAACACCTTGCTCTTGCAAAACTGGAAAAGCAAGAAAGATTAAAGCTGGAAACACAGGAAAATGTCAAGATAAGATTTGTAACAAGTCTGTAACTACTTCTGCATTTGCAACACAGAGAACAAACTTCAGAGCTAGGAATCGTTTTCTGTTTAACTATAAGACACTAAGAAGAAGAATCAATATATTATAAGAAATCTACTTAACAGTCATTTTATGCTCTGAAGTATAATTGAGAGCAGGTAAATGTCTTGCACTCCCCCATCTCAGCTTCAGCTAACTCAGCAGTTCTCCCCTTTTCTCTCCCCACTAAGTATAAGGTAACTCAAGGAAACAGAAGGGACAGCACTTGTAGAATCACCTTCTATGTACAAACATCTGTTATGGATTAGCAAAAAGGAGTTAAATAAAGGAGCCATTTACTTTTTACAAGATTGCCACAGACACATGAAGTTCTGTCCAGGTTTTTTCATCTGCTCTGCATGCTGACTTGCTGCAGTGTATGAAGGTGGCTGCAAATTGATCTGCTGGCCCTGGACTTGCACTGTTGGTATCGACGTTGCAGGTGTGCTCTGCAGAAGAAGTTAAAACACAGTTTTAAACAGGGCTTACTTCAAGACTTGAAACACAGTTTACTGCTTCTTCAAAGATATACTGTCTTACTCTTTAAGCCACCACAAGTTTTCAGTGCTTAACACTCTGAATAAGCATCAATAGACACAATAATGAGACATAATTTTGCCACTCTAGAATTTATGCAGAAGTTTCTGGCATTAAAATTACTAAACCTTATGCCCAAATTCTAAATACAGAGTTATGACTGCAAAGGAATTTCTCAAAGGCACTAGTAGAGCAAAGTTAGTATTATTTTGTAAAGGCTTTATTTGTTCTTGAAAAGAAAAAAAACAAACTCAAGGGGCTGCAATATGATCAGCACAGGGAGTAGTTTGCTTTCCTATGTAAATGTAGGAGAAAATATTGCCAAAAAAGTGTAATGAGCACTGATACATCTAAAACTGCTTTATGTTCTTTGATGAAATGGCTTTATGTGCTGCATCTGTAGAGTTTTTGAGCTGCTGAATTAGTACACATCAGCATGTGTTGCAGAATGCATAAGAAAAGGTGAATTAAACAACGCTGAAGAAACACTGCCAAAGACCAGCTGGATAGAACTATGGCATACCATTTTCTCTGCAAAACTTGGCAAATGAGATAATCCTTCAAGCTCTTGTAAGACAAGCCAGCACATGTACCTTTACACAGAACATCACATGCCCAGAATGCCTAAACATGCCATGCAAAATGTATACAGTGAAATAGAAACATTTCAGAAAGGAAAGAGGTGTTCCTCTTTCTCCCTTGCAAGATTACAGGATACTTATGTTAACAGTGAATAAAAATGATCTTAAAAGTAACCTAAAGAAAGACAAAACCAAAGCCAAAGTATGTTAGTTTTCTTTTTCTGACTAATAGATACTAAACTTCCCATTTCAGAACAATGTTTACATCAGAATACTGTTTGTTTTTTTTCCTTTTTCCTCTCTTTTTTTTCCTGGAAGACTCTGGCCAGAAAGAAATTTATGACATCATGATGGCAATAAAGAAGTAAAGCTTTTGACTAGTATCTAGGAATGAAGAGCTACTGTTACAAAAGGAACATAACAGTCCTTGAGAGACAAAACTGCTTTTAAGAATATTAAAAAACAAGAAAAAAGCTACTTTTAAGAATGTTACAGAAGCACCACCTTCCAAGGTTCAAGGAATACATCTTTACAGCTCTGTTACTGAGCAGCTTTAGACTTTAACTGTAAAGAAAGAAACAGTTAAGTGCAACTACTACCATTTCATTTGATAATTGATCTTGCATTATCTTCCTGCTGCTCTCTGTTGGTATTGTGGACAACAGTCACACCAAGTTATTAACAATCACAGATCATACAATGCTAAAAACATGATCAAAAGGACAGTAAAAGAGTCTCATCAAAACCAAAGCACTTCCCATATCCAAGCATAAATCCTGCTAAAATTAAGGCAAAACTCATCAGAACTCCTGAACACAGCACAAATACTGAATGATGCCTGTGAGCTGCATGTGTGAAAAGTTGCAAGAAAGGACTCCTGAGTCCATTAGTTGTAACTACACATTATTTTGAACTCAGCAATGACTTTCATCTGAAGACCTTAAAGATAATTTACAGATTGGGGAATGAATCTTCACAGTTCTTCTATCCAAAGGTAAAGGCAAATGGAGCCTTTTAAGATGAACATTCCCTTTAACAAAGCATTTTTAAAGTGAAGCTGAAAGTAAAATCAGCAAGTGTCAGCACTACAGCTTCTTTTGCAGTCATCACTTGGCATCCTACAATCCATGTATTATGATGGCCTTGATGGGACTTTTTCTCCTTACAGACCTCCTGTCTCATGCAATGTGCTGGAGAGAGAGAGAGAGCCTACTGAATGGGTTCAGTTTAATCTGTGCTTCAGGTATTGTTCACTCCATTCTAAGCAACCCCTGCAATTAATCCAGAATTAGGAATTTCCTCAAGGGTTCTGGCAAGAAGAACCACTTCTCCTAGTGGTATTCAAAGGTTTGAAACAAGGAGATCTGAGATAAACAAAATAAAATGTTACACACAGAAAATGAAGGAGCACAGAAAGGGAAATGAATTTTCAAGACAAAAAGTTAACATTCATTCATTTTTCACTCCAAATTCTTGCCTTTTTATTTTTAGTGAGAAAAAAAGAGCCTTGATAAACTGAAATGTGTAAAATAATTGTTTTCTGTTTAGAATTCTCTTGTCTTAAGTCAAATCTATTGCTTGCCTATCAACTGTGCTGAGTATATTTTAAAATCAGAGAAAGCAAAGGTACATTTGTTTTCTTATGTTTTATTTTAGAAACATAAGTCACATGTTTGAGCATCTCATCAGAAATACTGCTAATCTTGGGGGGTTTTTTTCCATACTCCATTTTGATGTATCAGTTTAGCAGTGCAGGACACACAGGACACTGCTAAAATCAGGTAGAGTGTTTTTCAGAAGGGAAACACCTTTTTTTTTCCTAGAAATGTACCTAAAAATACTTATGTGCTACCTAGTTTACAATACTGATATGCAAAGATTATGTAAACTTGTTTCTTTAAGACACAGACCTGTGACAGACATTTAACTTTTCCTAATAGTGTCTTTCTGGGAGAGGTAACATTGAAAAATAATTCCCCATGGAATAAAGATAGCACAAAATTTCCTCCTCTAGCAAAAACATTTAATGATTGCAGGTTCCTTAAGAAACCAAATGCCCACTACTCTAGCACACTTGAAAGCACTTCATTGCATCTGATTAGAAAATCAGATTAGATTTCTCCATGACATGATTTGCAACTGCTTCTACTCTGCACCTTTGCAAACCAAATCTCACTGGATCTCAGGACTGAGAGACAGCTCTAGCAGCATCACCCATCTCAGTACAGTTTGCACTGAACTCTTAAAACTACCTAAACACAAACCCTTAATGCCTGTACAGTCTACTTATGGAACACTGACTGTGCCATCAGCAGGAGAACACAACACATCCTAGATGTGATGAGGGTCCTGCTGACATACAGAGCCACATGCAGTTCAAAAGCACTAGGCTCCATTTTTTCTTCCACCATTAGTACCTGCACACCTACATTAAATACATTTAACTTAACAGAAACAACAATTTTTTAAAGTATCATAGGATTCACAGCTTGGTCTTACCAAATTTTGTGTTTAGTTTCTTCACAGTTATGAACATACAAAAAGGTAACCTGTAAGCTGCAAATGAATCTCTCAGGATTTGAGTGTGAGGAAGGGGTTAGGTGGATAGGTAGGCACTAAAATTTTTGTTTCTTGACAGATTACTGAAGTGGAAGTCTCCTTGCAACAGTATGCTTCACAAGTGAAGAGTAATAAAAGCACAGAGATGATGATGATGGGGCTGGAGCATCTCCCCTGTGAGGAGAAGTTAAGGGAGCTGGGCATGTTTAGCCTGGAGAAGAGGAGGCTGAGAAGGGACAGTAGCCGTGTGCAGAGTATCTGAAGGGAGGCTGTCAAGAGGGTGGAGCCAGGCTTCCCTCAACAGTGCCAAGCAATAGGATGAGAGGCAACAGACACAAACTGGAACACAGGAAGTTCCACCTAAACATGAAGAACAACTTTTTTACTGCAAGGGTGACAGAGCACTGGAACAGGTTGCCCAGAGAGGTTCTGAAGTCTCCTTCCCTGGAGATATTCAAAACCCATCTGCACACATTCCTGTGTAGTTTGTTCTAAGGGACCCTGCTAGAGCAGGAAATTTGGACTGGATGACCTCTGATGGTTCCTGCCAACCTTAACCGTTCTATGACTCTGTACTTCCAGCTGAGAAACTCATTTGCTCTGTGGCTAGGAACCTATTACACCTCCTGGAGCTACACACCTGCTTTCTGGTGCATTTTAAGTTCTCAGCTTCCCAGCCAACAGAGAGCAGGAGCAAATAGTGAAGGCAATGCTCACACAGGCTTTGCCACCTGAATTTCCACACAAGCATGTTTCAAGTGCATGGTCTTGAGAAACAGACATGCATTGGTTACAAGCGGATGATAGTGATGAGCAGGGATGTGGTTACTTTAAAAGCCAGATAAAGCAATTTAAATCAGATTTCCTCCCTTCTAGGAACATGGTGTGATATCCAAAGCATTCCCTCCAAACATGCACCAACTGGTTATGTTCAACAAATGTTTTGGAGGCATTTGAAAAGAAGCAAGAAAAAGTGGAAAAGAAAGCATACAAGTAGCTAATTGCTCATTTCTTTTTCATCCACCAGTCCAGCACAATGCCTCAGGAAAGCCAGGAACAGTGAACACCAAAATAAAAGAAAAGGAAGCCAAGAAAGTGAAGTGCCAGTTCTGTCTCATCTCAGACTACATTTCATGAGCTTACAAAATACAGATAGAGATATATGAAAAAAAATTGCAGCAGTGTCTACCATGTTCCTCTTGTGACATAACTCATAGACCCACAGCTGAGTTCTTTATAAAAATGAAAAAAATAAACCCCCAAATCCTTAAAGTCAGTATTATGTAGTTATTTTTCAGAGAGTTCTCCTGGGGTGTACAATTAACATGGAATAATCACAGATTATAGACAGATGATACCTCTGCTCTTGGTAGCACTATATAGGCTGCCCATAAATAGCAAGTATATAATTTTATGTATTTTAGTAGTCCATTTTAAGAAGCAATGGGACAGGGCACTTAGGCACATGGTGTGACTATGGAGTTGTCCTGTGCCTGAACAGGAGTTGGACTAGATGATCCTAACGGGTCCCTTCCAACTCTGGCTATTCTGTGATTTAAATCAACATTCTTCTCCCCAAGCATACAGCATCAGCCCAATTCAAACCACCATTCATATAAAGAAATAAATCTTCTCTTAAGTTTTACATTCCCTGAAGGATTATTCCCTTTTCTTGCTTTCCTTAGTTTTCATGTTTCTGTTCCCTTCCTCCCCTATTTGTTCACCCTTCCTTTTCTTCAGTTCAAGTATCTTCCCTTTCCCCTCCTTGTAGTTCATGACAACTAATCCTGCTGCAGTTGCATAAACCATACTCTCCTACCTCTTCTGGCCTCTACATCTCCTTTTCCAGCCTGCCTGTTGGCTTTTTTCATTTGATTACAAATCTTCTATCCCTTTCTCACTTCCCTGCAATGCAAGCTCTAGTTTAAAATGATTTTTTTAAGATGACAAGTAAACAGGGAATCACACAGTAACAGCTTAAGCAGCTATGCAATTCTGCCATAGTTAGCATCCCTTTATTCCCTATTCCTTTCCCCTGAGTTGTATCTATAATAAATTTCACACCGTTTACAGAAGAAAACATGTTCTATTTCTTCTGCAAGGCAGCCATGAGCTACTGCAGAGAGGATAAAACAATGCAGATATTCTACTGGGAAGTGTTCCTTAGCTGCTGCCTTTCAAAAAGTCAGGAACAAGGAGGCTGCTTATTATAGAAGGAGAACTCAAAATAGGAGAGAGAAACCAGGAGATTATATAGGACCTAACCTCAAAAGAAGTCATCAGTAAAACTCAAACTGAGTTTATGTGAACTTGGCTACATCTTAGTATTTCTGGATGTCTTAAAGGTCTACAAGCAGACTCAGTATTGGAAATATTTAACATCTGCTTTTCCAGAAAAACAGTGGATACTGCAGCTGCTCAGCAGCCTTGGGAACACATAAAATAAATTTTAAAATAAAATATTTTAAAAAAACAAACCAAACTCACAAATCTCACTGGCCTGGATGATTTGGGTACAATTTACAAGCCAACACATTAATTCTAAAGCAGTTGTAAAGATCCTTAAAAGTCTTAAGCCCAACTGTGATGTTTACTTTATCTGAACACATAACAGAATCCACTTGATACTACTAAGTCAGTACTTAGCATGTCATGATAGACATGATTCATAAATAGCCAGATGTAATGGTTAAGGCAATTAGCTAACAAACTGTTCACTAAGATCAAATCTAATTAACTCCTTTTCTCCCACATTCCTGTAGTTTTGAAGAAAATAAGGGCATCATACAGACAGAAGAATGAACTAACTTCCATGGAAGCAGATTTTAAAACAAGTTATTCTGACCTGCAAGTTTGTACTGAACAGCAAACCCAGCTAGCATCAGTGCTGTTTGTGCAAGCAACAGAAAATGCAGGAACTATTAATGACAGTGATAGAAAAACCTCTGTATTTTCAGTGCTGACACTCTCTTTTTTAGACTGTTTTTTCTCTCCCTCTATGATCATGACACGTGTTAGCTAACACAAATTAAATAGTTAACTGTATTACTCCCCTTCTCTCAGAACTCTGAAAGTCTAGTAATTCAGTAGCTGTTTGAGACACAACTAAAAATATTGTCAGCCACATGTCCAGGGACTGAATAACCACAGATAGTATTTATTCCATTCCAGAAACACAGCCAGACCATTTTCTCTTTCAGCCAAATCCTTAGCAAGCTATTACAGAAACTGAAACTGTGCAGCAGCTAAAGACACTCCCTGTAAAAAGCAAGGCACAGGCAATACATCCACACTACAGAAAACCGAGTGCTTTGTCCCTGTGATGCCAACAGACACTTTCATTTTGGTCAAATAATTTCTAGTAAGAACAAAAATACTGTTATCAGAAAAATACAGATCTCTGATTAAATCTAAGTGAGTTCAAAGACATTTTAAGAACAAAACTCTGCAGTGTGGCAGTTCAAAGAAAAATGTGAAGAAAGAAAAAAGAAAATCTGTTAACTGTTAATCTTGATTTCTGACAACTAGCTGAAGGAAAGTCAAGAGTTTTCAACAGAAACCTAACTTGACACAGAAAGAGAAGTAGCACTAGCCATCCCTTGTAGAATTTTGAGTTTAAGTCCACAAGGTCTACACCTCATCAAAAACAAACAACCACTCCAGACAAAACAAAACAAAACAGGAAGAAAAATAGAAGACGCGTCTTATCTCAAGGTCAAAATGCACTAACATACACTCAAGACTTCATTTCCTCTCTCTGGTCTGTCAGAACTCTGTGACTGCCAGACCTACAATTCTATTCCTTTTACTCCTATTCAGGTTATGAGTATTTTTTGGAGAGAGATTTTCTGTCCCTGTACAAAATTAAACTAAACAGACTGGAATTCTCTACATTATTCTAGAGACTGCAATAATCTCAAACATGACTCTTTGTACTTATTAATACTCATACAAATGATGGCCACAACTCATTTCTAGTAAAGTCTTAGGGAGCAACGACTTCCAGATGGTTAAAAAAGGTTCAGCAAGGTAAAAAAACCAAACAAACCCAACTCTCTCCAAAGTTTGTCAAACAGAAGAAATTCCCACACAATGCTTACTTAATTGATAAAATAAACAGGACAAATATTTTATAAGGAACATACATAATTTTTTCACATGATTTACAAAGTACTTTCTCCTGCCTACAAGTGGCCTCCTGAAGCAAGCCTTTGAAGGCCACCTATAAATACATGAACTTTGCAGTGATGAACTAGCAAAAACCCCCAACCAACCAACCAAACCATATTCACCCTTCCATAAGCAGTGACAACCAAGAATAAAATGCAGAACAATACTGACATTTTTACAAGATCATACAACAAGTCATTGTTCATTGCAGAACAGTTACTCCTTTAAGGAAGAAATCAGTGAGCAGATATGCTTTCCTCACTGCATATTATCAAGCTACAAACTTATTTTAAATTCCACTGTTGTCACTGACATTGAACAAGCATGCAAACTATTAGAACTTCAGCCCATGAAAGAACAGAACCATCATTTTCTGCATGCTTTAAATTCTATGCACAAGATACTGAATGAGTTCACATTTTCACCTGCATTATTTCACAGTATTAGTCAGAATCACAGTTAGAATAAACATAAAAAGAACACTGCAACATACCTGTGTGACCATGCTTTGTATATACGTGGTTGGATGCTGCTGCTTTTGTTGAACAGCACTTTCTATTGCTACTTTCGCTACAGTGCTTGGATCCGCTCCAGCTGGCACAGCAACCATAGTTGCACTGCAACCAGCATTGTTGGGGTCACTGATTGTAACAATTCTAACTCCTACTTTATTTGGAATTCCTGGAACAGTTTCCCTGTCATTATCCTCTGCTGGCCTCTTTACAGTTTTGCATTCTGCTGTGCCATTAGTAGACCGAACTTCGGATGACAGGGTAGACTGGGACACTCTAGGTCCTGAGTGTGGAACTGCTA
The DNA here is from genome assembly GCA_013399015.1 of Galbula dea. Classification (NCBI taxonomy): domain Eukaryota; kingdom Metazoa; phylum Chordata; class Aves; order Piciformes; family Galbulidae; genus Galbula; species Galbula dea. Next base: position 838,470 of record VWZX01011033.1, read on the forward strand.
TGATTTGATGCCCCTGTATAACAGAGGCTGTAGATTGTGGTGAGACAACTACACTTGGGCGTTGCTGAGGCACATCTGAATTCAAACTTGAAGCTAGAGGTCCATTAGGTAAATCAGTGTTGGTACCACTAAGTTGCTGGGTTAACAGTTTTGCAGCCTCCTGTGTACCGCTTACAACAGGTGAACTACTCAAAGTTAATACAGGCCCATTAGAAATTCTTTCCCCTTGATCACCTTTGGCAGTATCTTGCTGCGTGGCATCCAAATTCCCTTGTTGTTCCACTGAAGATATCTCACCATTTCCTACATGATTGGAAGTTTTGTGATTTGGAATGTTTTTGCTCAAATGAGAACCATCTCCTTTATCAAAATCACAGATTCCATTAACTAGGGGCTTCTTCAAATCACTTTTAATTTCCTGTGTGTCCATTTGTTCAAAGTTCTGCTTTCCAGGAGCTCCGTTCTCACCCATTTCTAATGATGGCCCATTACTGACTTGTGAGCACTGATTGGCCTCATTCTGAGTTTTCCCTGAGTTAGAAGGAGGTAGACTGGAGTCACTATACTTTCTCCCATTTAAAAGACTTCCCACCTGCATTTCATTTTCTTTTGCATCCCCATTGCTGGTGTTAGCAGCTCCTCTTCGGCAGGAAGGATTCTCCATAACTTCAATTTTACGTTCATGAATGTGTAAACCTGTTGCTTCCTTTGCTTCTTCCTCCTTTTGGCAAATTATTTTATCACCTTTGAATGGGGGAGCAGCAGTACACGGTGATTGTCCAGCTGAAGGTGCTTGAGTAGCTGGAAGTGTTTGCATCTGTAGCCCAACTCCTGTCTGTGCTCCACTCACTGAAATTCCTGCTGGAGCAATGATTTGAGCTGCATTTCCCTGACTCACAGTTGCAGTAGCAAAACTCGTATTTGGCACAACTGTTATCGTAACCTGGTTGCCAGTAGTCCCTTGGAAAATAGTTGCTGGGCTGTTTGAGATCAACTGGCCTGGCAATATCTGTAAATTAGAAATGGGTACTGTTTGTACTGCCCCTTGGGGCTGGATTGCACCCGGGACCAGCTGAACATTTTGCTGTCCAACTAGCAGCTGCTGAGCTGGAGGCTGTCCTTGAACTCCAAAACCCGACGCCTGGTTATTGGCCATCTGATAAACCACCTGAGGGCTAGGAGCTCTTGCATTGTTAGGTGGAGGAATCTGTGGAGCTGGGAGTATAAGCTTCCCCCCTGGAGTTGAGGGGCCTCTTTTCGGAAGAAGCAGTTGCTTTATCAGACTAGACTCACCAGAGTTAGGCTGGCCAACTCCTGTATTAGCTTGTTGTGACTGAACTTGCATTTGTATTGGTGGTTGTACCTGTACCTGCTGCTGCGACGATGCTGGTGAATGTTGCTGCTGCTGCTGCCTCTTTACAGAAAGCATCTGGCTGACAGTCGGAGGGGGTCCTTGTGACTGAGGAGTGGTGGATGAAGATGACATAACTGTAGGGACTTGATTATTTGTAACCGGACCTGGGGATGGTGAAGAAGATGGAGTAATGCTTGGCTGTCCAGTCAACTGGACAGTTTGACCAGTGGGAATAGAAGCTGGATTAGCAAGCACTATTTGATGAATGGCTGGTGCATACGTTTGACCTTGCTGAGCTGGCTGGCTTACAATCACTACACTTTGCTGGGATGGTGGTGGAGGCTGCTGCTGTGGCTGCATCGGCTGCTGTACCACGGCAGGTGGAACTTGCTGAGATGGCAGAGGCTTTGGTGCAATGTTCTGAAACCCTACCCTAGATGTTGGTGGATTTTGGACACCTGCAATTGTAACCACCTGCCCAGCTGCTACTTGGAAATTTTGAACTGTGGTGGCAGAAACAATGTTAGATGCCGAAGTTGTGACGTACTGCTGCGGTGCTATGATGACTGTATCTTGTTGCTGGTTACCAGCAGAGGACTGCTGAGATGATGTCTGCCCAGGTTGCGATGATGTGCTGATTAGCTGTTGACCCTGTGAAACTGCTGAGCTGCATGCTGGTATGTTTTGTACTCTGCCAAATATATGACCCTGAGGTACAGCTTGCTGAATTACCGTAACAGGAGTGCCCGAAGGTATCTGTCCCGGTACCACTGCATGCAGTGGAGACTGTTGTTGAATTACAGGTTGGTGGTGAAGCAGCGTCTGAGAACTAACAACAGTAACAGACGGCTGTTGTCCTGTAGCGCTGTGACTCTGATTAGAAGCCTGTGGTGCTCCTCCTACAGCAATAGTAACAGGAACTGCAGACTGTGGAACAGAGCTCTGTATTACTGTGGCCTTCACTACTTCACAGGGTATTGGACCTTTGTTCTGTATAACAGTCACTGGTGCATTTTGCTGCTGTTGTGTATGAATAGAAGGATTTTGTGGAATTCTAGAAACAGTCTGTGCCACAGTATGAACACCTTGAATTGGAAAAGACATCTGTGTTGCTGTCAAAGTTGAAGACTGGTTAATAGGGGTCCTCTGATAGGGACTTCCTACGCTTGGTAGCCCATGTGGGATTCCTGTTGAAATAAACACAGTAAACTTTTGAAAGCAAAACTTATTTCTAAACACATTAACATAACAATTTCTTTAAAATCCAAGGCTTGGATTTGCAATTCTATATAAAGCACCTTCTCTTCCCAGCTATACTGCATCTGAATTAATGATGCAGCAACAATGGCTTGTTTGCTGACTGGCAAGTTTATGGGTTAGGTGTCAAATACTAGAATGGCATGCAAGTACATACTGCAATACTATTCCTAACATTATCAAATACAATCAGGCAAACCACGTGGCCTCAATTCCAACACTTCCAGATTATTTTCAAAGACTTTTGTCTTTCTTTGTCATTACTGAATGAACACAAAATACTTGATATTGAATTAAGCTTAAAACCTGCTGGCGAAGGAGACGAATTCATATCAGGAATTGAATCCACCCGGACAACTGGGGTAGACGAAGTTGGTTGCTGCTGATAGTACATCTGAATGGGAAGTGGTATAGCTCTCCTTTTCACTCCTACCACATGTATGTGTGCTTGACCACTGTTACTTGGATCTTCTACTCTCTTCACTGTATGATTTGGAAAGACAGTTCTGCCAAACACAAGACAAATGTATGTTAATAAACACAGTAACTCCACCCTCTTGCAGTGTTTTGGTTTCAATTAACTGCTCCTGTGTGCAGTGTAACTGCACTAATGACTGCATCTTTGCGATACGGCAGGATTCTCCAATAACATCTGAGTATTCCCCATTGAGTACTAGTAGGCCCACCAGATGGTTGGCCAAAATCTCACAGAAGCTAAGTGAAAACTACTTGGGAAAGAATTTAAAGGACTATAAGAAGAGAAAGAACCCTAACAAAGATCCTGAAATAGAACGAAATAAAATTAAACAAACTCTGAATGTTTGTTTCAAATGAAATTCCAAACCTGGATGTCTTTAGTACTCAACTTGGGAGATCTTTTCTCATAGAAATCTGAAGCTACAGGTTAGTATTAAGCACATACAATTGCTTCTTTATGTGGCATGAATTTCTATCTTACCGTAGACATTTATAAAATCCAGTTGATGTTAGGATTCCACCTCGAGCTAATTTACTACAGGTAGAGAGGTATTCAGAGTACATTTCTGCTCGAGAGACTGAGCAATCAAGATTCACCTCAAAATGTGCATTCAACCTGAAAACAAAAAAATAAACTATGAAGGCAAATATAGAGAGGGTACTTTTGAAAGAGCTGCTAAAACACTTCTGCCTGTATCACACAGATTTTTGAGACTTGGTAACAACATGGAAAATAGCATTTAAGTATAATGTCTTGTCAAAGGTTTGTTCCATACTTTCTCCTTCTCACTGCTTATGACTCAACACACACATGGACCCCTAACAAATGCAGTCAGTTTTACATGCAGTGTCTTACATACATAACATGCAATACAGTCTCTCTATATGCCTTTTTTGTTGTATCTAATATTATTTCTCCCACTGCTGTTGAGTTACAATTTTATTTTTATAAAAACTGAGATCCCACTGTGTACCAGAAAGTCTAGATATTAATTTTTCTGGCATATGAGATAAATTACTGTCCAGTTGGGTATGCAGTATTAGGCTGACACAGTACCACTACCACCAGCAAACTGAAGATTTTCAGGACGTATAATGGTAAAATGGGATCTGTGATCAGGACTTCATTTTCAGGCTAACCTGGCTAGTAATACACCAAGGAAAGTCAGTTTAAGTATCTTGCCTTTCTGCTGCTTCCAAGATATGGTAACTTTTCTAAATTCTACTGCTGTGATACACTCATTTTCCCATTTCTCTGAATAGAAAGCAATGACTAGAACATACCATGAAAATGTACATGAATGTAAGACACATTAGATTAGCACTGATGAAAATGCTTGGAAACGGCTACTCCTCTGCTTTCCATTTGCTTTTTTATTTCTTTTTATCTACCTAAGACTAACTGGAAGAAAACCAACAACACTGACAGCTGCACAAGCACACAATCAGAAACTAAGCAGACACTCCAAATCTTCCTAATCTATTGTTCTATGGTTTACTCAGTATCTTCTGTCATTTGATGGTATCAGACAGTAGCAGCATGATACCTAACAATACTTAAAACTTCTATATTACATTTTATATGAACTACTAAATCCACCTTGTCCACAACTTTCCTGCTGAAAGCTAGAAGTTCAGTGATGGCTATACTCAGTAGAGAAAAGGTAGCACCAGCAGGTAACTCACAATCTTGTCAGAAACTAGACAGGTGAAGGCAATTCATTTTACTATTGGGGGAATCTCTCAAGCCCTTAAGTTAAAACACAGCCTAGATAACCAACTCTAGTTAGAGACCAACTTGCAGATCCCTAAACTGAGCTGCAATGATTCCAAATCTAGGTACTCCTATTTAATAAATGTCAGTGTGCAAACAGAAGCATGGGAACACCACCAGTAGACCCACAAGAATCTGCAACATTTCCCTCCTACAAAACTTTGCTGGAAGCCTAAGTAAAACTAAAACTAAATCATGACCTAGAGCCCTAAGCTTTGACAAATTCTATCCACTTGATCTTGAGGGCCCTTATCTAATCAGTAAGGCAACAGATGAGCAAATAAGCTGTGAAGCAGCAGAGATGGAAGGGTCTATCAGGAACTGATCAATAGAAGTATTTAGAATGGGAGTAGATTTACATAAGTCAATATAGTTCAGAAAGATCACCCCCAGTCACTGTGAGAACCACAGGTAGAATAGTTTCTCTCTAAATATCTGATGACAACAACATGATTAGTTGAAAGCAAGAGAATTTGGATGGAAAAGGTTTTTATCTTCCATAACTTGCTCAAGGTTCACAATGATCACATCAGAGTTTTGCAGGGCCTAGCTTCATAATTTGATAATTACTTCTATATTGGTGCAGTAATATAGCAACACATTACCAGATCAAAACACTCATAAAGCAGATAAACAATTGAACAGACAAATAAAATCAAGATTAGAGTTAAAAATCAAATTATATTCTAAGAGAGAAAACAACTAATTTAAACTATCAACTGTCAAAGAGTGAATATTCTGACTGGGTGTTTTCTTCAAAGCAATGACAGAATGGTTTTGCTTTATACTTTCCAGAAAAATGAGTAACAGGAAGCAGAGGCAAACTAGAAAGCTGTGTGACACATGAGCACAGTCATTTTTCCCTGCTTTTCTACTTCATTAAAGTATTTGAATAGATTGATACACTTACCACTGACATGCAAACTTCTCGCTGTCTATTTCTACTATTCCTGGTGGTGGAGCAACATGTGGTGCTGTCCTAGAGGCTGTGGAGAAAGGGGAAGGAAAAAAACCTAACTTGCTGAAACTTCAACTCTGTAACTTTCACTGGTACAGTTTCTCCTGTGTTTGTAAGCAACTATGTGTCCAGCTAAGGCAACTCACAAAGGTGCACTAAGCAGGCTAGAGATTTGCACCACAATTTATCACAGTAAAGCAGAGCAGGCCAAGGCCACAGCCACCACTGTAAGTGCAATCACGATGTAAGCACTTTGTGAATTACAAGCTTCCAGATTCGTGACCATGATCGATGACCTCACGTACTTTAGAGTACTGAGCATGATTTAAGAGTGGCACAATACTCCACCAGAAGAGGCATAAATACACAGCAAGTACTTTTCCAATTCTACTTGGAAGCAAATATGAAGAATTTTCTTGCAGTGTCACATTGGTTCCTTCTATTAATTCCTGCTCATCCCTTTAGCTGCATTCTTTTCTAGTTACTTTGACTGTGGTATTTGTACCCATTCCAGAATTAAGACACTTAGACATGGAAGCCAGTGTTCCAGTGTCTGTCTTAATGGTTCTTGCTCCATTTTTTTCCCCAGAATGAACAGTTATGTTCCACCTTGTGTGCACTTGTGGTATACTGCTGTGTGCTTTTATTACTAAAGACAGAATGAGGTACATATGCTATTCCCCTGACCAATAGTACTTAGCTGTGCCACCAGCTTCCAACATGCCAGTATTTAATCCCCCAAAATAAAACCACAATTAAAATTTAACTTCAATTACGAAAACACTTTTCAAGCTTTCAACAACAGTTAAAATTTGGTTCATGTTACAGTAAGGTGTTCAACAGAGACATGATTCTGTGTGTCTACCTCATCTTTACAATTCTAACACTGCATCTTCCTGCCCAATAACAATTCTGTGTAGAATGCATTGTAAAATAGACCTCTTAACTCTCTGCAAACTGTGGGAACAACCTAGAATGGATCCTTTTTCTTTCCACTGAAGAAAAATAAAATAAGGAGTGTACATAACTTTCAGTAGATTTTCAGATTAACAACTGAAGAATATTATTCTTTTCAAGCTTGTTCCACAACAGTTTTGGCTGACACAGCTTTATATTTGCTTTTTTTGAGAGTGTCTGCAAAAGATACTGTATGTTATGCAGAATGCTATACTTATGCAAATTAATCAGAAACCTACAGAAGACAAAAATCATACATGTCATAAGGGAAATCTTGTAGAAGACTATGTTCTCTTGTGGTGATACTAACCTGGGACACCTGCTGCATGGGCCTGTGAAGAACCATGATCCATTACTTGTGGTCTGACATCAGGTACTCCTTGCGGGCTAATACACTGATGTTCAATGAGTTTTACAGCAGTAAGTGCATCAGGTCCAAACATCTGGATGTCCATAGAAACCAGACATACTAAAGTATCTAAAGTATTAAATGTAAAACCAACAATGACATTAGGATGAGACAAATTAATGCTTCTGGAGCATATTTGATTTGCTTTAAAATCGCCATGTGTTGAAAGAAAATGCTTTGCATGCTTCTGGAGATTTCTGCCTTCCCACACTTCATGATATTCCCCCACTGCCCCTCAAAGGAAAAGCTCTGAAGTTTTAGCTTCCCCAGCTATTATCATCATCAATTTCTTGAGAACACAAAGAATAAACTTTAGTAAAACTTCCTATTCTAATATCCATCCCTAAGCCACACACACACACAAGCAAGTCACACTTAACTACTCAACATGGTATTTCTTAAATCTTTTTACCTACATAAGTGAAAGTAATAGATTTTGCTTCTTCCTTACCTATGCTCTTCTCTACTTTAGCAATCTTTGAGCAGGCCACTTCTCCCATTTCTGTGAGCATATATAGCACCTCCAGTGCTGAGATTACAAGCAGCACATCTGGTAGCGTGAGATGACATATGATCTCTTTATAGGATTCTTGATCCACATATTCACAGATTAAGACACCATTATCTTCAGCCTTACAAAGATTTGCCAGAATTTCCATGCCTGAAGAACAAATACAAAAGAGTTTTAAACAGCAATAATAATAATTCTAATACAACAACGAGAATAGCTAGAGATCTTACCTCTCATTTTTAAAAATCTATCCCTTGACATGAGGCATTTTGTAACAGTGTGAAACATTAGATGAGTAGTTTTGAAATCAACAGGATCCAAAAGAAGCTGATGAGAAAGAAGAACAAAAAGTCCATGACTAACACTAGCAATATAGTGCCAATGGCTCAAATGCTTAAATTTGCATATCAAAATATAAGATTCCAAAGGGTTTAAACACAGCTTATATAAACTACTGTTGTGCTCACAAAAAAAGTACCCTGAAAACATTCTGAGCCCCCTCCTCCTTTTCCTAAGTTGCAGTCTAACTTACACTTTGCAGTGCTCAGAATAAAGAAAATCATTTTCTCCCCAGGCAGTCAACAGTATACCTAAATATATTTAACATGCAACAAAGAACAGAGCTTGAGTAATGACAAATACTCCTTCCCAAACCCTATCACAACCATTGATCCTGTTTCTATCCACTTCTGCTCCTCAGAGCTTTCAGACATTAATAATATGCAAACACTCTCTCTTTTCCAAGAGACACTGGATACATGGTGAAGGAAAAGGCCATATTTTTTCCAACATTCAGCAGTGGACCAATACTTTGAAGTCTCATTCTCTGATACTACCCATTTTACTTAAATGCACATGTTATACATGTTAAAATATATGGAATATCTGAGCATATCTGCCAATGAAATCTGTGCAGCTTATCTGCATAATGATATGACGTAGTGAAATAGTGCATTTTGTTACACCTAAATCTCTCTGAAAAGAAAAGGATGCCTCTTGAATCAGGTGGTACACCCACTGCCATATGACTAGCTTACTAGTGCTCACTACACACAACATAAAACCCTCTACTATCCTCTTTCTCAAACATACCATTTGAGGTTACGACTGAAGGTTACAATTGTAAAGTGAAGAAACTAGTGTAGAGTCTGCAGAACTTAACTGGATTCCTTTATTTCTCTCTGGAAAACTAAACTGCAAACTACACACTATGAATATTTTCTATCTCCCTATACAACCAGACTTCTTCATGTGATTGTATTGTAGCCAACTGATCCATGCAGTCTGTATGCTTGTTCTGGCTCCAACACTATTTACAAATCCAGAGAATAATTTATTTCCTGCTTCGTCCAACGATCAAGAAACAAAGTAATTTATCTAATTAACACCAAAGTAATTCTGTTATCAACTCCTATGTTAACTGTGGTGTTTTGAAGCACATTACCTCTGCTGCAATATTTCCCAGCGTGTCAAGGCCCAACTGCCGTAGAGAGATAAAGTGACTGTGAGCAGAGAGCAGCAGAAACCGCAGACAAGTGCGATTAGCTGCCAGAAGTTTAACGTTTCCCTCTTCGAAGGAAAGGTTCCGTAAGATCACTGCGATCTGAAGCACCCGCTGCCCTTCGATATCGTTAATGCCCAATTTGCGAGGTGGATGAAATAAGGATTCCCAAATCCATTCTTCTGATGGAATATCTACAAAGGAAACCAATAATTTTTAGTCTGTCCTTGGTTATATTTCCCAACCTGTCTGTATTAAGGTTAGTCAAGATGTCTCACCTTGAGATTTGCTTCTGTCAGAAATGAGATCACGAACTTCAATATCCTCAACAATATCCTTCCAAAACTGCAGAGAGAATAAAAACACACTTAATTTCTAGGGAATTAAGATTTCTTTATACATTAATGTTTATTTCTATTACATTAAAGTATTGCAAAAATACAAACAGGATTGTTCTTTACAAATTTCCTAGTACCTCTGTTCATCTAACAGCAACTTTTTCCCTCATGGGATGACATGCAATACGTTCAGCACTTTGCATTAAGAAACTCTTCCCTTCAAGCACCAGAAGTATTCATTATTAATCAACACTATCAGAGAAGTACTTTGCTGAAGCACAGATTGAAACTATATGGACAGTTTTCCACAAACAATTAGAAATACAGCAGTTTTAGACTGAAAGAAGTACAGCTCATTCTCCTTCACCTCCTACAAATAGCCAACTCCTAAAGCAGAAGATGGTGACTCCTCTCAGTTTCAGTAGATCTTAGATTCTTGCTAGAAGTACAACAGTCAGATTTCTATCTGGAGAGACTTTTTAAAGCTTCTGCAATGTCTTCCACATCATCATAAATCAATGAAGAGAGAGAAGCAACAACCAGCATCACCAAAAACCTCTATCAATACAGACAAACCAGAATGCTTCAGCAGACTGGAATTCAAACTGCTTTACAAATGTATGAGCTAATCTGTAAATGGTTGTTATGTTCCAAGTCCTGCTGAAATCCAAGAATTAATCAACAGATTAAGGTTTAAAAGCCAATGAAAATACACACTATGATGTCTATTAACAGAAAAATACATAATGATATATACATTCTAATGTATATACTGTAACAAAAATATAAACATTCCTCTGGCTAAGAAAAATGTATACACTCCTTGACTCACTAATGAAATACAGCTTCTCTTTTGGCTATGATCACAAAATAAAAGCCACAAACAAATCTGGATAAAAAGGGAAAGATGGGAAGCTCAACCAGCTGAACAGCAGGAGAAATTTTGCTATGCAAATGTAATTACTAAATTACAGCATTCATACCAAGCTTGACACTACTATTTTCTTGAAAAATACAATACTACAGATTTTCTAAATTAGAAGGAAAAGAATTTTATTTTCCACTGCAATGCTGCTAAATGACATCCAAGTGCTGTTTAGTAAAGAGGATTATTTGCACAGAAAGCATTATTAATTCATTTCATCAAAGACAAGAAAGCCAAAGTCTACCTTCTTACTGTTTGTGACTGACAAATTTTTCTAATCAATACTGAGGCTGTCATCAAGAGCCACAGATGACCAAAGCATGAAGGTAAAATTTGCAGAACATACTTCATTTTGAGCTGCCTTTACTTTTGGAGAAGAAGACTATTTAAAGAAGAGGCTTCAGCCATTATTTCAAAAACCACACAGAAATAGATTGTTTGGAAAGATACCAGTCAGTACACACTTTCCTTCAGGATGCTTCCTTTTGGAAAAGCAAACAACACAGCAAGGCTTCACACTTCACTGCTAGTTAAAAGAAACACCTCAGAAGCTGTGTTGGTCAATCAGCTAAGGATTTTTTTTTCTGTTTTAAAGTGAATATTGAACATAGATACTTGGAAGTCTTCAACTTCAACCTGAATCATGCTGGAAGAGGCTAAAGTCAATCACAAGACAATGTTAAAACCACTGTCACACATTAAATGTTAAAACAGCATCATCACATTTTGCTAGCCAAATCCTCCAATAATCCAATTTTCACCACGTAACTGTATAGCTCAAAATGAAATATTTAAAACCCTCTGGAAATATAAAGTCTTAAAGGAGCAAATTTTCCTTTCTGGAAAGGAAATCATCCTAGACATGTTCTCAAGGGGATGGAAAATGAGGATTTAAGTTTTTTACAGATGAAGACACTACAGACTGCTAAAAATAAAGACACAAAGTATTATATGTGGCATTTAATGTATCTTTTCTAGAGATGGGCTGCTAACTACAAGCAGGGTCATGATTTCCCAGGACTTTTGCTGTTGACAAGGATGATGCAACAATGAATGCACAGATGGAAGCCTGATATGCCTATATGGCTATAATGAGCTCCAAAACACCTGAAAGCTTTACCACTGATACCTGAGGTGTGTTCCTAGCCAAGAAAAGAGATATCCTGTCTAGTTGTTTAGAAGGTAGAGCAACTTTCCATTTGATTTCCATAAGCTATCTTCTAGCAGGTACCACTACATGGGACAGCTGACTACTTCCCTCAGAAAAGTTACTGTTCAGGGAATGACAAATTTAAGCAATACTTTTGTGCACTGCATGTGCAGTCATGTAAGGAACCAAAAAAGTGTAGTCTGGCCTATGACAATACATGTCAATCAAATTAGCTGGCATAAAATGAAGTTTTCATACATTCACAGAATCTAGGAAAAGTTTTCCAAACATTTTAAAAAATGTGGGGTTTCTGAGAGATGCTGTGACAAACAGATTTCACCTGGCCTCCATATAAACAATAATGCAAAGTCAACAGTGAGTATGAATTCTGCATCTTTTCACTCAGAGGACTTGAAGAAACCCAAAGCAGATTCCAGGATACTTAAGACTTCTTCAGAAAGAATGAAAGAAAAATAATAAATTCCTTGACAAGACTTTAGGAAAGTAAATTGTTGTTTCCACTCCTTAACTGGAATGAAGAAGCTTGTTAATTACAAAACCCCTTACAACATAGCAGGGAAAAGCCACCAATAAAAAAAGAACTGCACCTTCTTCTGAAAGTTGATTCTGGTGAAATACAGATGCTTCCATATCTCTGACAAATCTTCACACTGGAATCGTGTGTCCTGCCAGAAAATGATCAAAAAACCCCACCCACTTCTTCTGAAGCACCAGGATTCCCTACAAGGATCTCCACCTTGTATTTCTGAATAAAGGTGTTCAGACATCTTAAGTTCAGGACAAGTGAAGCCCATCGACAAGAAAAGGGGCAATGGTTGTAAGCAGAAGCATAAGAGATTCCATGTGAATACAAGACAAATTTTTTTCCCAGTGAGGTGCCAGAGCACTGGCACAGACTGCCCAGAGAGGTTGGGGAGACTCCTTCTCTGGAGAGATTCAAAACCCCTCTGGACACGTTTCTGTTTCCTACTCTAGGTAATCCTGCTCTGGCAGGGGGGCTGGACTAGATGATCTTTCAAAGTCCCTTCCAACCCCTAATGTTCTGTTGTTCTGTGAGTTTGAAGCCTCTATTCCTGTTTTTACAAGGACAGAGTTGGCCTGAATCACCTTCTTCTTTGTATTTAAGCTGACTGGTTTGACTGCTCTCAGTCCACCCAATCAACATTTCCTGCCTAAGCAGGAAAGATCCCTGGATGGGGATAGGGGTAAGCAGAGAATGACAAGGTGGAATTAAATAGCCTACATACAGCATTTAAGATAACTGTTACAAGAGAACAAGGCAAACATGACAAAACTTCTGTTTGCCCAAAGGAAATCCAAAAGTGGAAAAAGATGAGTTAAGTCATCTGGGTGTTCCTTTGACAAACACACCTGGATCACAGATGCAAGGAGAAAAGATCAATTTAGCATCACAAGCAATTAGTTTAAATTATGGATAACTGCAATTAAATTCAAAAATGAACAAGAAAGGATGAAAAGTGAAGATCTGAATAGTTATTCATATATACATATGATCAAGGTAACACATGGTAATAGGAATATAAAGCTAAAACTTGGAAGCAAACAATGCTTGACTATGTGACATTCAGATGCTATGAGATAATGGACAAAGGTAAAGAATTTGATTCACATGCACAATTTGATTACTGTCAGTAGCCAAGTTCCTTTGGAAAAAGATGCACAGGATTTTACAGAATTCACTGGAAATCAGATTAACCAAATTCCTGTCCATAAAAACAAAGGACACTTGAGTCCACAAATCATGATGCAGCCATTATCATAACTACTCATTGTCCAAGAAAAATGAGAAAGCAACTGGAGTCACTCAGCTTGACAGATCCCTGTGAGAGACAAGAAAAGTGGCATTTGAAAAGTATTTCAGGTATTTAAATGCATCAGGATCTCTCTGCACACTGAGAAGGACTGAAATACTAAATACACAGTACAGAAGATTATTATTAAACCTGTACAAAGTATAAAGAATTGGACAACAAAGTAAGAACAACAAAAAAAAAAAAAGGAGAGAAGTAAAACAATTATGCAAATAAAGCAAGCATAAAACCTCCCTAAGCATGGATTTTGGAACTTCACAGCTAGAGGACACCTCAAGAAGTCCAAGAACATGAAATCCAAATGCTTACATTGAAATAAGGAAGAAATGAACGGTGCACGAAGAAATGTAATTTATATACTATTATCACAGAGTAGGCAGCTGCTGAAGACATTAAAGAAATACCTGGGAAAACAGCTAAATCTATCTGATTATAAGTATACTATATTAACAAGTCACTCCTGAAAGACAAACTATAGTCACAAATAAACCTTGCTATCATGAGGAAATTCAAAGCAAAATGAGAAAGTTAAAAACAGTAAAGCTTCCAGAGTAGATGAGATTTGAGCAGAATTGTCATCAGAGGTTGGGGGTGGGGATAACAAAACAAGAGCCACAAGACAACTGGTTAAATAACAGTTGTTCCAATCCTTAAGTCAGGATATGTGTATGTGTGAACAGTGACAGGAGGGACACTCATTCAATAGCCATTCTATTAATCTTAAAGCTGTAAAAGCAAATCTTAAAAGAACAGACACACAATCTCTACCCTGTCAACCAAATATCAATCTCCTATGTCATGAAGCTCCCATTATGCCTCCCCAGATTTCTGTTTTGACACAGCCACAGCTGCAATATGAAATAAATTACTTCCAGTAATAGAGTCAAACAAATGCTCAAAATAAGATGTTCTGAAAGATCTGGATTTTTGGCAGCAGGTATTTTTAGATCTTGTTGTTAGTTTCTGACATGCTTTCAGCAGTATTTCACTACAGAATGGTGCTATACATGTTGTAACGTTCAAAAATAGATCTTGGAAAGTGTTCAAGTTTCTTACTAGTAAACTTACTGCAGTTACAGTGGTTCTACTTAACACTTCATTAAAAACATTTATCAGAACCATCTGTTCTTATCTATCACAATTACTTAAGTTGATATAATTAATGAGCATATTAATACATTAGAATTCTGTGTCATTTTACATGTTTACAGATCTAGGCCAACGCTTGTTGCTGCTCTAGATCAGCAACAGTCTGGGACAGTTTAAGGCAAAGCCAACACAGAAGTGCTAAATGCTTATGAAAAGGGAAAAAAAAGAAAGCTACAGTACTTCTGGACATACCTCTTCAGTGGGAAAAGGAAATGAAGATTATGAAGTGTTACTTTTGACATCTTAACCTCAACACATTTGAACCACACTTGAAAGTTCGTATACTAACAAGTATCAGAACTTACCTTTTTTGTTCGTTACCATGGAAGTGCTGGTTAGGGAATCTATTCACTGATACTTATCATTTAACTAACACTACTATGGACCAACTCATCCCAAAATTGAGTTACATAAAAATAAATGACAAAACAGAAAAGGCTCCTAACAAATATTTCTCTGCAATACTGGTAATCATCTCATATCCTGAAATGTCTTAAGAAATCGAGTAGAAACTCAGCTACGAGTTCCTAAGAAACTCAGCAACTTACCTCTTCACTTTTTTTTACCTTAATAAAAAGCATAAATTATCAAAACATGTTTTGATCTAGCTTGCTTCTATTTTAGCCACATAAATCATCACCTGAAATTCAATTTAAGGGAATTATGTATCATAGCAGATATGCTCAAATGTCCAAAGTCTTTCAGCTGTAATATATTTCATACTCTCATTCACCTCAAAATGTTCACCCAGAATAAAGAGGAAGAATTTATACAAAGAAACTTTAGTTCTATTTTCACCTCATTTCATTACTTGTACAGTAGATGATGCCCTCTAGTGGAAAGATAAAAAAGCCTTGTGCAAAACCAGTTTAACACTGAAACAAACTTGCAACATTGCTACTTATTTCATTTCATGATCCAGAATGTTTCTTTACTGATCATGACTGTTAAAAAAACCCAACAAACAACACAAACAAAACCAAAATGCCCAAACACAAAAGAAAACAAAAACAAGCTCTTGTTTTCTCTTGCTAAATATGTTGGCCACTTTCCCTCATGCATATTATCTTGCTTATGAAAAGAAACATGGAACCTCCATATTCGTTTGCCTAGACCTGCTTTTTCTTAATACATTCCCTTCTGCTTATCCAAATATTTTATGACAACTGTAATTTAGTTCCCTCATATTTAATTCAAAAGAATAAACCTGAGAATAATTCTAAAGACATATGCTAACACATTTTACAACTGTTTTTTTTTCAAAGGATGTGATACCTGCCATATGCAGTTCATAATTATATTAATAATGTTTAAATTACCTTAACAAAATCTCTATCAGTTTTCTCCTTCCATTCTTCTCCAAATACAGCAGAAAATGATCCTAAAGCTTCAAGCATAAAAAGCAGAATTTAGTAGAATAAAACCCCATTTCTTTGGCTTTTTACTAATCCATACACTAAATAAAGGTTCAACAAACACTGCAGAGACTTCCAGTGTTTCCTTTTATTTAAAAAAAAAAAAAACAAATAAACAAACAAAAATCCTGCAAAAGCAGCTGAAATTTCTGGAGTAATTTAATTAGCTGCTACTGCAGTTTTACAGTTTAAATTCAGAATAAGTAGTCCATAAAGAATGGACTAGTTTGTGAAGCCTTTAAAAAACACATGGGCCACATTTCCCTAGCTCTTTTCCAGGAGTCAAGACAACTGCTCAATTTTCAACCTTCCATCAGTAACTGTTTTCCATGGGCACTGTGGAAGCTCTAAACACTACTTTAGTAATCAAACAAATTCCCAATAATGTTTTCTAATAAAACAGAGCAGTAGCAGTGAGATTTTGACAGCACTCAACTGTGAGTGAGTACTTAGCCAGGAAGCATACTGGATGTTCTTCTGTGTTTGGTGAAGCCACTACCACAAATTTTCTCATCATCACTCCTTGAAAGCAGCAAAGACACAGTCAATCTGACTCAAAGACCAAGTCAACCCACAAATAAACCCTGTCTTGCAATAGCTCTTTCATGAGCTACTGCTGAAGCTTTTCAGTTACACATTTTCATTCATTTTATAGTTTTGAACAAAATGCTACAAATCTTAATACATATAAAGATCACATCAGCCATCAACTCACAGAATCCAAACCAAGACTTCTGGAATGCTCCAAACTGAAGATACTATATACCCCTAAAACCCCTGGGGCTGCCCTGTCACCTTCAGTATAATTGTAACCTCAGATTTTATTGGGGGGAGGGAAGCTAGAGATGCATTTTTCTTGTTACCTAGAAACACTGCATTATAAATACTAACAATGATAAAAACTATAATTATAGACTAGCCAGCTACCATTTATTTACAGCTGAAATTATGGTGACAGTTATTTTCATGCTACCTGAATTTGCTAATTATGGGCTTAAGTTATACATAATGAAGGCAAATCTGCTGAATTTTGGGATTAAATTAACAAGCATGTGAGTATTTCAAACTCAAAAGTGTCCAGTTTCAAAAATAAGTAAACACACATCCCCAATTCTTTCCCCCATTTGTCTAAACTAGTCCTCCTAGTGCTGCTAGGACACTCCCTGGATTTATCCAAAAGATGTAAACAAGTAAAATAAAGATTAACACTTCCCCAAGGAATGAAAAGAGCAAGCCCATTACATGCTTGTCATTCCTCTTGGCTTTCCCTCCAATACTTTTCAATATAATCAATACCAATACAGACAAGCTATGGAACAATTCTGTGCTCAGAGTTGAAGTTAAGAACTCCAGAAAACACTGTCTAGCTCTACAACATCCAAACCAATAATGAAATAGCAATTGCAAACTTGATTAAACTACCTGTAAATTCTTAAGCCCACAGAAGTTACATCAAAAGAACACAAGAGTGGTGATCAACTCAGGCATCTTGGAATCACTAACATGCAGGAGTAAGTTACTCTTTAGCCTCCTTACAAACATTTTTTGTAAGGAGGGAGGAGGAGGAAGCTACAAATCATTATATAAAAATGCTCATAAAAACCCCCCACCAAACAGTACATAATGTCTAACACTGAGTCTTCCTCAGAATTTTAACACTCTGATACCGCACTAGGTGCACACAGATGCAAAGTAGATTTATACTCAAACAGATATGATCATCTGTACTAGCAGACTTAAATATATTTAGCTGAAAAAGCTTATTTCAACAGTTTGTTATGGTGGTAATCTCTGAAATTCAGTATGTGTATTAAAAAAGAAATGAGTACATAAACCCAGGAAATTCTCACCACCACTACAGGAGAGGAGCTATGCTGTTAAGATTTTAGGATAGCTTGGGTTAACTTATTTTGTTCCTCTCTCCTTGACAAAAAACAAACAAGTAATAAACAAGAAACAATTTGGCACAGAGGTCACACTGCACAAGTCAAAATTTATTATTTCACATACCGAACTGTTTTGATTGAGTGACTCTCTTCAAAATTGAAGTGCTAACACATTAAGCACTTCTGAAACTCAAGATTAAGATTTGTATCTGATGAGTTTTGCATTCTGAATTTCACTACAGTTGAATGTTGTGATGAAGTATCAGGCTAAAAATCTTAGTGGTGCATTGTTTTCAAACTGCCTTCTTAAAATTCTTTACTTGGAAAAATTATTGAAAGTCAGCATGGTCCCACAAATTGCAAAGAAAACAGTAATACACTACAAGCAGATGGAAATCCAGTGCTGTAAATTTGAGCATCTTGAATTATTAAACTCTAAAACTGAACAATAAATCCTTACATTTCACTATGCTGTTAAATAACACTGGTTTAAATTACCTAACTTAAAAAGTATTTGTAATGTCTGATAAAAACTTTAAACTACAAAGTACACAGAAAACCAGACCATATTACAGTGCAATGTATTACAAACTGTTAATTATCAAGTGTTGTGAAAGATGCAACAGGCACTGAACTCTTTCTGTTGCAGAAGTATTTTTATATACTTACTGTCATCAAACACCCCAGCATTCGCAAGCAGTAAAGTGATGATTTTAGGATCCTTTTCAAGCTGCATAACATGCTTGCTTTCATTTGAAAGAAGAGTACATACATTAATTGCAAAGTCCACTTCATTTGGGAGTCCAGATAACAGTGAAAGCACCAATTTATTATAGTCATTTGGTGAGTTTAAGTCCATAGAGAGCCCATAGCTTTGACGAAGGTAATCTAAAGGATTAAAACAGAAAACAAAAGGGATGTTTCCACAGCTAAACAATTTAATAGTCAGACAAATAATATTCAGATAATGCAGTATTACTAGGAACTGTATGTATTTTTTAAAAATGTTTAGAAGGTACTGTGGGTTTTAACAAGTTTTTACACTATTTGACTTATTTTTTTCCATTAGCCCTTGGCCAAAATGCTAAACACACTCTGCCTAGAAAGGTACACAGCTAAGGAGATATTAAATCATCATCTCCAGAATGTTAATACTGCAGTATATCTCCCAAAGAAAATCTCTGAAAACACAAACTTCAATTAAAGAAGAATAGAATTGTAATCCAGTTTGGAGACACCTTCTACACAACAAATTATACATCCATTCCACAGGGTCCACTAGCTTCCATTTATTGGTCCAAGATTGATACTTTGTTCTCTGAATTACATTGGTATTGATTCTGGCTCCTTACACATGTGCTTTACTCTTCAGATTTTCAAGTTTCATAAATCTTCTGCTCAGTTCAGGTATTCAATTCTCTGCAGAGAAATGACTCATGTGACAGAAACAGAACCTGGAATTTTCAAAGTGCATTTTTTAAGGACAAGTAACTATTTCTACCTTTGAATTAGAAACACTTGCAAAGAAGAGAAACAGCTCATGGATTTTCATATTTATTTGGTTTGGTTCACAGTGAAAAACTTTCTGAGTGTATTAACATTAGTAATTTGAGTGACCTAATACTGTAAATTTATCTATACACTATTTGTGTAATGTCTATATCCACATCCACACACATGTATATGGAATAAACCAGAACTCTTCTCCTCCAGGATTTACCTGACACACTGTGTTGCTGGTAGTTATAGGAAGTTGGAATTGCACCAATAGGAAGTTGTGGCTTTGGATTGCCTGGTTGTACCTCATCATCCTCCTCCCCAAAATGATGGACTTTTTCATACTTTTCTAGATAACTGAAATTGAAACAAAAACAAACACAAAGGTTTTGAATATATATAGTACAGCTAAATCCTTCATCCCCCAAGAGCTGAACTGCCAAAGGCAGTAAACTATATCAACAAGGGAGATTTACTGAGAACAATACTCAAAGTGGTATAAAACATAAAACATGAATCAGGTTGACAATAGACAATACAGAAAATGCAAATATGTGGAATTATGGATTTAGGTATTAAATTTCTTCCCATTTCTCACTAACAATCCCTAGCTAAATTACAACCTGTTGGGCCCCCTCGTGACTAAGCCCATTCTTCCCCAGTCAGTTTTTGCTACCCAAGATAACTCTGCAGGTGGAAGCATCATAAGAATTACTCTTTGTGGGTTACCAAAACAAATACTGAGGTCAGCTCCAGAAAAGTATCTTTTTGCCTGACCTAAACAGAAACAGTGTACCAAGCCCTAGCCAATTACATAAGAGAATTCAGGGATACCTAGGGCAACAATTCAGGATGGATGCAGCTAATGAATATTGGAAATCACTTCAAAATCCTTCAGAGAAAAACAATATGCTAATACACTGTATGAAGAATGGATGGCAAGCATACAAGTTGTATATACAAAAATAGTCAGCCTGGTAAATTAGTGAATTAATTAAGCATTAAAAAATATAATACTTTCTACAATCCAATATACAGTCAACTTAAAAGGCCCACTGTAGCCTTCACTTCACACCAATATGTAGTTGAGAAGCCCTTCATGAAATTATGCCAAGATCACAGAGATGCCTAAAGTTACAAACTGTCATTGTGCTGAAAACTGACAATATCAAGTCAATAAAAGCATAAGAAAAATACTGTGTAACCAGGAAATAATTTACAACTTTATCTTCCTCTTTGTATATGGTGAAAATGTTTAATATATGAGGAAAACCCAAGCTTTCAGTATAATTTTTGACAGTAGAGTCTGAATTCAGTAGCTTATGGTGAATCAGAAAAGTTTTAAAGACAACATTTATTCTCATTGACCTCTGAGGAATATTTCACATGCACTGAATTAGTAATTATTTCATGAAGTGAGATATCAGTGACATACTCACACCTTTAAATTGTTATCAAATACATTTCTTGTTAAGAAAATGGTACTTTCCAGAAGAAGCAATCCAGAGTCCCTAAGGCATATGATGGTGCACTGTATCACATGCAACTATGGCTCAGGTCTGGCTAGTGCTTAGGACATTCAAAGCACTATCTGTTACTGTAATGTGAACCACTACTACAGCACTCTTCTCATTACACAGACTCTTGAGTGAGTTAAGGGGTCAGCAAAAAAAGATAAAATAAAAAATTTCCCTGCACTATCATTTGCTTTTTGAGACTTTAATAGACTAAAAATTACATTTAAATACAGTGGGGTTTTATCCTGAAACTAAAAATCCTAATTATTGCAAATTAGGTTCCAATTAAAAAATCTGTAATTAAGTAAAACCCTACAAATTATTTTTTTAACTCATAGATCAGTCTCCTACCCACAGATTTCTAAATCTAAATCTTTATTTTTCTCTTCCACACCAATTTCCTTACCATTTTATCCCACTTCCTCTGTTTACCTTATATCCAAAAATTAAAACCAAATACAACCCCCCATAGCTTCTATATGGCAAAAGGTGATTCTCAGCCTATGAGCAAAGACACTACTCCAGTGGGGAAAAAAACAAAACAGTGCACCTCCTTTCTAAAGAATTTTATTTTTTGTTGCATTAATATGGTCTTTTAGAAAGCCTGACCTAACCATTTACATAGCTGGTTTATTATTTTATCTCCTCCTTGCATTTTATCAAAGAAGTAATACCATAGTTTTATTCTACTTTATTATCTGCTTTCAGCTATTAAAGCTTATTTCTTTTAAAAATTATTTCCTTCCAATATCAAGAAAGTGAACTCCATCAATGAACATTGCATCACTGAATATGGCTATCACAAGCACACAAAAAGATGAGATGTGACAGTTGCCATATTATCATTTACTTGAGAACAACTTAAAACATCTCAGGATAGCTCCAAAAATCACACAAGAAGAGGGCTTTATGTATTTTTATATATACATATATGCATATATACACACACTGAAGAGCATGTTAGAGCTCAGTTCAGAACCATGCTCAAGCTCTGCTTGGGAGATTAACATTAAATATAGTATGGGATAAAGCAGTTTCAAAGCACTGAAGACAGAAATACACACACTGTCAAATACAACTGCTAAAAAGTTTTTAGAAGTGTGAAGCAATAGTAGCACAGCCAAACATTCAAGTATACAGTAAAAAAATGAATGCCTGGTGAATAACAGACCATGCAATCTTATGTGTCCCATGACACCATGCATCTGAAAGCATTATCTGTACTAGTTGCTCAAAATAACTGTGTAGATAAAGAAAGTTTACTGGAATAAAACATCTCAAATTGTGCAAGTTAGAAATCCAGGGGTTTAAGTCATCTAGGAGGTGACAGAAGCATTGATTTAAGGGTTCAGTGTTTTGAACTATGTTAAATACTGACCAGCATCTCTCCTATTCTGACCATTCTGAACCCAGAAAATA
The DNA here is from genome assembly GCA_013399015.1 of Galbula dea. NCBI lineage: Eukaryota > Metazoa > Chordata > Aves > Piciformes > Galbulidae > Galbula > Galbula dea. The sequence continues at coordinate 860,817 of VWZX01011033.1, forward strand.
TTGTAGTGACTGTGAACTGAGAAAATACCAGTGGCTTATGTATTCTGACAGGCTAAATGCTCACTTGTATGCATTAGTGATTGGTATTTCAAAATAAACTTAACAGAGGCTTCTAAAATCCTGAGAAAGAACACAGTTGTGCAAGATCCTGAACTATGTGCAAGTCTAACAGTATGCAGGATCACACTAGTCCCAGTTTATCCTGCTCCAAAATGAACCATGGGAACAACTAAAATACTTTGTTAAATGCAAAGTCTACTCTTCTATCTTCTACCAGCTTTTCTTTGTTGTCTTTCAAAGCATCAGTTACAAAGGCAAAAATAACCCCAACATGACAAATAAGAAGACCTTCTCCACCTCTCTGGGATCTCTGGGCTAGATGATCTCCAGAGGTCCCCTCCAATCCCTAACAGTCTCTGATTTTGTGATACACTTACTCCTTTTAAAGTACTACTAGCTTAGAGACAGGACATGTCACTATTTCTGTATCCATAAGTTTAACAGCACAGCATTACTCAATTTCAACCTGACAGTAACAGACTGCTTTAGTATGATTCCTTTATGCTACTTAAGTACTGACTGTTTACAGACAGCTGTACAGACCTCAATCCTCCAAACCCTTCTTTTGTTTCCTGCAGAGAGAATGCATGACCTGGAATTTCAGCCTAGAGAAGGAGCTTTGTAAATTAGCTTGTAAATGAGCTTTACTAGTCTTAAATTCTAATCTTACCAGTCTGGTGCACAGCTACTATGCAAACAGCAGAATAGTTATTATAAAGACAAGTCTTGCTCTAAAGAGACAAGAAATTTAAGAATAATAAATAGAGCTTTTCTATTCCTGAAAAACAGTTGTGCAAGAGCTCATAAATAATAATCAGACAGTTACAAAAGGCTAATCTCAATGTTCCAAAACAACTTAGATCTGTAGCTACAAACTAGAAATGCATAATTTGGTCACAGAAAAAGGGGTTTTTTAGGAATTCAGAATGCTTCCTTAATTTAGTAAAGTCACAGGCAGTATACATCAACAACAAAGGTCTCAATCTTCCAGTCTTCTCTTTTCATTTCGATGCCAACTGAATAATTAGGCCCTGAAAGATGAAGCCAATATACAAGAAAAAAGAACTAAAGCAACTAATGAAGGACCAGAAGGAAACTACTAATGAAACAAGCAATGTATAAGGGATGTAAAAGTTTCAAAGATGTTGGAGGAAAAAAAAAATAAAAAAATCTAAGTATTATGTTGAAGCCTTGGTGAGAACTGAGTAATGAGGAAAGCTGCCCTCTGAACATACATTGAAAGGTGCCCCACACAGCTAGCATGGCATCAGAAACAGGTATTAGCCCAGTGAAAACGAGCCAAAATATTCATGAAACACAGTGGCAACTTACAGTCACTCCCTCCTTTCAGCTTGGATCACATCTCTATTCTGATTAAAAAGACCACACAAAACACACACACCCCTAAAAAACCAAACCAAACATGACAACAATAGCAACAAAACTCCCCAAACAAAACACACATCCACACCTGGTGAATTGCTAGAACCACAGGATATACAGAGTACTGAAATATGGGAAAATAGATGGGCAACCAGAGAAGTGAAGGCTGCCTACTTTGTCAAGGGCAAGGGGTTTCAATGCTTTCTGAAAGCTTGGTTCCTTTAAGGATCCCTTGAGTTGAAAATCAAAAAGGTTATATCCCTTTGAAAACCAAATTCATATATTACACATTCTGTTCCTATGATAAGAACTCCAATAAGTCATTTTGTTTCATTCAGAACCATGGGAAAATAAGTTCTGTGAAAATGGCTAATACAATCACAGGCTTTTATTCAGTTACATTAGTTTCAGGCTTGTTTGCAGGTATTTGGGAAAAAATACTAATAAAAGGAAGTTTACACTGGGTTTAGCTAGTGGCATTCAGAACCTACTATCAGTAGTAGCCATGAATGGGCTTACAGTATACTGCAAGCTCTCAAGCTACAGTTTAGGGAACATTTCTGGTACCTTTTGAATCTGCTTCTCATAGAAGTGGAGAATTTGAATTAAAAAAGCATCTAGACTATTAGATTACAATGGTCTCCAAATGAAAATGTAGAGTACACCACATACTCCCTTAGTATTTGCCAGTTTACATATTGGTATAAAACATCTGGCTTATTTGGGTATTTTGGCTCCCTATACCAGGACAGAGTATATTTGCCAATACAAATTAAGCCAGTGCCTGGCAAAACAGTGAAGACAGCATCAATCATCACAGTCCAACTACCAATTTCCTTATCTTTGTATTTGGCTGGAGGACAAGCAGGTGCCCTTCCTACAAGAGCTCTCCACCTGATCTTTCTTGAATCTTTTGGCAGCATTATGAGCAGGGGACTGACAACATGAACTCTCAACAATTCTGTTAGCTAGAATGCCTGCTGTTAGAAAGCAGGACAGACATGCTCTTCTGCCTGTTCTCTTGCATCCCCTTTCCTTACTATTTTCAATCTTAACAACAACATCCTAGATAACGAAGCAAAACCCTTAGTGTAATAATGATTTCACACTACTCCATATTCCAGTTTGTGTCACCCTAAGTGAGAATCATTGCATATTGTCTCTCCTTGCCCTTAATTCAACATGACTCTCGCCCTTACCTGAAAAGCTAAGGAATTCCATGGTGACAGTGCTATGACAACTAGGAAATTTTCAGAGCACTGGTCCATGCTTGATAAAAATACTACAAATACTGGAGGTGGCAAGGGAAAAAAAAAAAAAAGGAAGGCTACCTATTATTGTAAGATTTTGAACTTAAAAAAAAAAATCAAAACAAAACAAAACACACCAAGCACTCTCAGGTTTCCAATAACATTCTACTCTAACATGTGCAGCACACTGCTACTTGCACTCATGCATGGTTTACCCAATTGTACATCCATCTTCTTCACAAGGGATAACTCATGAACTTGTGGTACCCATCAAAAGCTGCAACCTCTTTGGAAAATCAGTATCTTTATCAGTCCATATTATCCATTCTAGTCCTGCACCATGAATCTGTTACAGTTACTTGAAAACCTGATCCATTTATGAAGCCTAATTGCAGGCAGTACTTTTAATCACAGAGAAGGCTGTTTCTCAGCAGGGCCGAAATGCTTATGCTCATCTCTCCTGCTGCTACTGTACACAGTGGGAACTGGTACCACACTCTGGAATGAAACTCCTGCTTAGAACTTAACCAAGCTGCTGCTGCAGCTGCCCCAAGTAACAACCAATTCATTTACTCATCTCATAGAAGTCTGCTTACAAAACCCCTGTTCCATGAGTTAACCTAATCAGTTCCTGGAAACGTCAAACTTGACAACCTGCTTTAAGGCTCTGCTCAAACTTTTAGCGTACATCAATGAGCTTCCTCAAACTTCATTTCCTGAGTGTTTTGTCAGTGTCATCAGCAATCTCTACAAGGTTTTTTTTCTTGGTCTCCAGGGCACCACGAATTACAATTCAACAGCTACATCCAACTATTGTCAGAACTGATGCTTGCTGCTGAATCCTTCAAAACAATGTTTGTCTGTTTTCCATCTTCATGTTGTCTAACTCAGAAACTGAGTATCTCACACAAAGCACCCAGTGAAAAACTCCACATACAACCCTCAGCAGCACTTCTTTGATTTCTGGCTTCCTGATCATATCTATAAGACAGGCTGACAAAACAAGACTCTTAATGCTGTATGTGACCAGCTTGCCAAATGAGTATTAAACTCCACCAGTTGTGCTTTTCAAACACCCGTCCTGGGGCTCCACAATGTGGCTGCACAATACTGTCCTCCAGCCTGAGCTGGCCCGTTCCAGACTCAGTTTCCATGCAGCCCCACCTGACCATATGCACTGTGCCAGGGACTTCACCACTCCAGCCTCCACCCTGACATCATTCTGTCCTACATCAGAACTGTGAGCAAACTCAGAAGGCCCTGTGCTGTCTGAGTTTAGCTCTTCAAACAAAACATCTGAATCCTGAAGACTTTTTCTGTGCAATGCTTTAAGAAAAAAATAATAATTCACTCTGAAGTCATTGAAAATACATTCCTAATATCTATGGGACCATCAAAAGGAAAGAAATTAAGATACTATTGTATGCTTTCATACTAATAATGCTCCAGTTTAAAAGGAAAATAATAGAAGGCACATGCCAGTCAACTAAAGTTGTACACTGGAGTGCAACATCAAAAGACTGGAGTGTCTGGAGGGCAACAACACAAGCTTCTAAAGAAACTGCACTACCAGGAACTCAACAGATTCTGGATCAATACACTGCATAGCTGAGAACAGGAGAAGAAAACAGCTCTTTTGACTATCTCTAAGTTAAGAGGAACTCTCTTGTCACAGAAGGAGGGGAGAGGAAGAAAGAAGTCCTAAAATAGAAGGCAAAAGTTTCATTCACTCTGAAGATCTGTTAGCCAAAATAACATCTGAAAGCAAATTCAGTCCTCCTACTTCCACATTCCTTCAACTTTCCTTTAGCTCTTCTTAAATCCCGTGGCCAAGTTCGGCAGAAGGACTGCACAGGAAAGTCTCCACACAGCAAAACCAGTGCACTCAGTTGACACATTCTGGTCCACTATGCTATAACTAACACCAAAATGTATTAACACCTGTTCTTTTGAAATTAAGATCCTTTACTTACAGGCTTGTTTTCACTTATTTTTAAATTTAGACTGGACCACAAGTGGATTCACAGCTGCAGTCCACAGTTATTTTCCAGGACTAACTCTTCTGCTGCATTCTCACTGCTCGCCAAAAACTATTCAAACCCAGCATCACCTCTTACTGCTTCAGCAGCTGTTTCATCAGATCCCATAGACTTCACATCCAGGAATATCTGAGCTATACCATTATGAATAGCATTAATTCTCCAATCTATACCTAGGAATTAACTTTTCAACAAAGGCAATTCCCAGACATCATCATCTTACTAATATTATAGTCATTCTGTTGCCTTCTAGGATGACAAAGTCTGTCAATATTGCTGTCTCAGTTTAGATCTTCAAACAAAACACCTGAATCCTGAAGACTTTCTATCTCCATAACATGCTCATAAATCCTAGAAAAAACCCCAAGTTTCTCTATTTTGAGAAAGAACCTACAGTACCACCTAGATTTCCCCACAGAGCCTGAACACAAGAGTACTTCAATGGCAAAGATGCACTAATACAAACAGCAGCACACGTTAGGAATCACTGTAGGCAATGTGTTAAGAAATTCTGACTAAGCACTGTGTGGCTTGCCCAAAGCAGGTCACAATAACACACATCACTCTCACAGGCCATCTGGTTTCAGGCAGCCACTAAATCCCCAATGTCACTACATTCTGAAAGTCTCTACAAGAGTTTTCAATACTTCTGTATCCACCACAGAGCTGGTAGCAATGCAAGTGAATGTCTCTACACTGTAAGCTGTGTTGTGATAACAATAATAATAGTAATATTTCAACTAAATACAGGTACCTAGGTAGCATTAGTTATATACAGTGTCTTCCAATACAGAGTCTTCAGAGAACAAAAGCTTGTGCTCAGTGATCATTATTTAGATAATTAAGACAAGTGTTTAAGTAAATACTAAAATAAAAATCACTTGTAATTCGCATTCTTTCACAAACATATCCTAGGACTCAGTGGTGTTTTCACAGCAACAAACATATTTATCTAATAAGGTATTTAAAGTGAAAATATTTTTAAAAAAAATATATCAATATATACACAAACTGGCCTTGTAGAACCTACTATCAAGGAGATGATTCCATGTTGTCTGTGGTTCACAATTCCATTACTGAATACCTAAACAGAGAAAGCTGGTATTTGCACAACAAAAGGAAGTACTGTTCCCTGGAGGATTCTCAAGGACTTCATTCATGTTTTTAGAAAAAATATACTTTGGTTTGGTTTGGTTTTTGTATGGGAGAGGTAAATTCTTTAATTTTCTGCCTGTAGTGTAGCCACTACACAAAAGTCATTCACATAGCAATAATGCCCCAAAAATAACTTATTCTACCAAGAAGTTTCAGTTCTTTGAGTTTCTCTCAAAGCATGATAAATAACACACATCTCTACAGTATTACAGAAGGTAACTACCATTTACATTGTCTTGGCTATGCAGAATAGATTTCTCCTTTAAACACATAACCTAGCAAAGTATCAAAATAGATAAATGGTCTCACATCACATCCTCAAAACACTTTGCTACACTGGAATCTGTCTCATCTGCAAAGTCTTGTGTATTTCTTAACTGCAAACACTTGCACCTTTCTGAAATTTCAGCACACTACACCCTTTCCAGACAGCAGTGAAAAGACAAAAATATTCTCAGGATTTAAAAACACTGAAAAATTTCTAATACCTCATATTTGCATAATTCAGTATAACTATGCCAACAGAAATGTTACTTATGCATGTTATTCACTCTCAATGCAAAACACATCAGCAGTGTCTAGAATGAGGCTTTTAAGTCCAGACTCTACACAGGCAAAGTATATCTTAATTACTGGGAAACTGTCCTTTGTCCCTGGCCTGTTCCTAATCCACACTCTGCTCCACTCTGGCACTCCTTTGACGAGAAGGGCTAATAAGGTTCTTGTAGGAAGCATGGTAATTAGAAGGATACTATACAAGAGAACAGGAACTGTAGATTTCAATCTCAGGAAAAAAGCAGTCTAGAAACAGCTTTTCTGGATTTCAGCAAGAGCTCCAGCCACCATGGTAAACATTTCCACAATACTTCTTACTCAGCAGTTACTAAATAAAAGCATAAAACATAGAACAAAAAAAGAGAATTTACAGATCTCTAATGCTTAGAGGCTGTTTCTTAAATTTACTGAATCTCTAAGTCTGTTAAAACATACTGCTTCACCATTTTGTCACTTCCTGTGAAATCTGTCATTTCATCACTAGATTCTGCACAGAATCAGGGATTTGAACAGTTGCACTTGTCTACTTTCATTAAAAGCAGTCTTTTCCTGTAATTAAATCTATTGACAATTTCTCTGCTAATCTGTATTCCACACTTTGACCACATAATCAAAGCAAATCTACTAGTTTACATGTCCCTGTTTATGCAGTAAATCAAACACAAATATGAAAGTTAATTAATTCTTCAACACTTTACCAGATTAATCAAATATTCATGAATAAAGAGAGAATGGAATAATAAAAAAAATCTGATTAAGAGGATCCTGCTGGGATTCTGCACAATAGGAACATAAACTCTTTTAAGTTCTACGTGGAAAGAAAAAAGCTGGCTTGGGAGCAAGTCCCTTCAAGATCTTATGAGAAATCAGTTTGTAAGAAGGAATGCAATCTGGCCTTCAGAAAAACATTCAATTTAAAAATATCTGTATGCTTTAAATAAACACAACCCTATCCAGACTGAAACTAAAATAATAATGACTAATTTGCCATCTTTTGATCATGCAACAACATGCAGTTACAGAGCTCAAAGTATCCCAGAGTATTCTGAGAATGCAGCCAAGTACAAATTTAGAGATGATGATAAAGAGGTAACAGTATCAGTTTAGTTGTCTGAAGCTGTAAAGGCTACAACACATCTACACTAGTAAAACCAACAGTGCTGTGAGCATTTCCATGCATAGCAATGAACTGCTGGGCTACTACAGAAAAGGGCCTGAAACAATTTCTGTCCAGGCCAATTAGTAATCTTTCAACCAATTTCAAAGGTACTGTTCAGAATCTTATCCTTGGTCAGGGGACCATTCCCAGAATGAAATTTGGATACAGCTACCCTGTTTCAGAGCAAAGAATATGGACTTGGGCTATTTTGGGTTGATTAGCCCCAGGTACACTTAATTCTCTACTATAGAACTAGCCAGAGAAACACTGAATGCTACACAGATGGCCTCTGGCTTAACACTAATTCTGATACAGCACGAGGAAAGCTGAATGACAGATTAAGTGCAGCTCCTTCAGACAAGATTTTAAAATTGCCAGCAACATAACAATCAAAGAAATTATAACCATCTTCTTTTTGCCTTGTACCACTGTAATGTAAAAGCCATCTGAACATATACAAATTCAAGAGAACAAAAGGGCATGATGAATAGAGATATGGGAAATACCCATCCCAGGCAATGAAGGTAATTGCCAATTGCTCTAAAGGAAAAAAGAATGTAATTTTTGAATATTTTAAAGGAAAAACAAAACCAAGCAACCCTCCTAATTTTATCTAACAAATTTCTCAACAGGAATGCTGTTGTGAAATATCTAGTAAAAACCACAAAACTGCAAGCTTGTTTAAAACTGAGTAGACAGATACCAAAAATGTCTTGGGCATGCTGAAAGACAAAATGTATTCTTTTATAGGAGGGCTAAAAATCAGAAACCAGCATTCATATATTAAGTATTAGAAAAGGTTTGAAGGATACGGAGTCCCTCCTGGTGGTCTGGGGTTTAGAGGAGATAAAACCTGATCCTCCACTGTGGATTGACCAGTCTTTTCAAATCCTGTGTAAACCCAGTAAGGCTTATTGTACTGCACTTATTTTGAATGGAAGTCATTTGTGGGAAGAGAAGTGCTCTGCAATTAACATCCTGTGTACCTTTTCAAGGGGCAGAGAGTAGGTAATTTAAAGACAGAAAAAAGTTCATTATGGAAAACAACAAATTCACACTGTATCTGTATTAAATAATATGTAAGAAAGTAAGCAAACATTTTTCTAGTTAATAACCTAAATATCTTTTTTTATTTCCCTCAGAGCCTTCTTTTATACTGTACACAAATTCCAAACAGTACTAAAAGCTACTATCAGGGTGGACAGGGCTTTGAGTTACTCATCTAATGAAAGATGTCCCTGTCCATGGCATGGGGGGTGGAGCAGATGACCTTTAAACACAAATTATTCTATAATTCTGTGATTTTGTATTATACCAACATGTAATGACTGTATTTGTTACTTATGTTTCCTTCACCCTTCTACCTAACTATTACAGTAAGTGCATAATACATGGGAAAGACAACTAGGGTTTTAGAAAAACTAGCTACAGGTGCTACAGAATCACAGAATGTTAGGAGCTAGAAGGGACCTTGAAATATCACCTAGTCCAATCCCCCTGCCAGAGCAGGATTCCCTAGACCAGGTAGTGTACTTACACAGAAAAGAGACAGAAGTTTGCAGCTAAGCCTAGCACATGGTGCTGGTCCTTTTCTTTAAGTACTCTGTATTCTGAAACTAGGCAACCTCAGTGTCACCTACGTTTGATATATTTGAGGATTCATCTTCAGCCCCATGAAACTTTCTACCAAGAGGCAGAGCTCATTTGTACAAAAGAGCAACCTTTATTCAAAATAAATTTCAAACAAGAACCAAAAAAATCTTCAGATTTTTCTGCTCCCATGTAACATCATGCTTAGCAACAGCTGCAGGAAAAACTAAATCCTTAAGTAGCATAAAAAGCATTAATCCAGCAATAGTATCCAACCCTCTGGAAAGATAACTATAGAAGGAACAAACCACATCCATCACTTTGCTTTAAGAACTACCTTAAGGTGATCAAACCTTACTCTGGTGATGGCAACACTACTAAACTTAACCTGAAAAAAAAAATGGAAGCCCTTTGGGATTCTTTTTAAGAAGAATTACCAAGATGTCTCTTAAGGATTCAACCTTTTAAAGTCTTTGATAACCACACATAAGAAGCTTAAAATTTGTCCAGCAACAAAAGAAATTATAGGAAGAAAATATGGTTTTGCTCCTTTCTCCTATTCCTTCCTTCCAAGAATCTCTTGAGCATTGGGTTCTCTCTATGTGTATTCCCTTCTATTAAGCAACAATCAACTTCCTTTAATCAATGCCTTTTCCATTTCTTTTTCTCTCTTTAAAAAAAGAGCTTCTGTAGAAGAACCTATTGCAGTAGATATTTCAAGCAGCTGCAGTGTGGCACTGCCTCTATTCTTATAATTTTCAGAATGATATGAACACCTACAGTGAAACTAGCTCACATGTTGCTCATTTCTAGCATCTAAAATTTAGAAAGATTGGAAGTGAAAAAAACACCTTTCTAGTTCTGCTTGTTTGAACACTCAGGAATACAGAATTTGAGTTGAATTTGCACCAGAACTGTGATTAAATCAATACAGGTATTTCAGCTTTTCATGTAAACAAAAATTGCTTCAAGATAACCAAGATCAAGATTTGACATCATATTTACACACACAAAAGGATGGCATGGCCCTTTTTATAGTGATTTATACTATTCTCTACTTTTATTTCAGATGATGTAAAGGAATAAACCCCACCAAACTGATATTTGAAATATGTAAAATATGTCACACATGCTGAGCTGCATTCAGATACCTTAAATCATGAAATGGTACAATATAGGGACTCAAGTATTCTCAACATCTTTGATTACATAATTTCTAGTGGAATTAAGGGCTGAACACATTAACTGCCTATTAACAACAGGTTTCCTTTTCTTCAACATCTTCTGCAAGCTCCAAAGAAGTAAACCATGAGCTAAACACCATCATACTTGATCTTATACAACAAAAGGTTCACAACTCTCTATTTATACTGTTTCATGATAAAAGTAATGCTACAATTACTTCAACACACTAGTACTCTGCCTGTTTTCAAGCACACAATCATCTTTTCAAGGGAGAGTAGAAGTGGCAAGGAAATGAGCACAATATAAAAATTACTAATATCTAAAACAACACAGTTTGGAAACTTAGATATACTAGAAGCTGGAAAATGTTACTGAATAAACCACTTTATAGTATTTTTATTGTTAGAAACATTAATAAAAGCACAATAAACATACTCCCTGTAACTAAAACTGAATCAAACAGATGCAGCCCTCAAATTAAAAACAGTTCTGCATAACATATAAATAGGGTCAACAAGAGCACCCATAAAATTCAGCAAACTGGTGTTAGCCTACCCCCTTCATTAAACTAGGTCAATCATACCACTGTTTATGAGTAGGAAAAGTACTTGAAAACTATGGATGGCCTCTCTGTCAGAAGGCACACATTACTTAAAATTTTCATATTTTACATTCTACTGTGGTAGTTTCAGTTGTCATGTTGTGCTTGGTTCCTATGGTAGTAGTCATACCAACACATTTCCCTTTAACTGGAAAAAAAGAGAGTCATTTCTCCTATTTTACACCAATAAGGAGTACTGCTTAAGAAAACAAATACTCTATGAAAAAGGAGGGAAAATTCTATTTCCTATTTGTTGCAAATTTGTTCCTATTTTCTCTTTGTTGGGGTTTTAAAAATAATGCTAGTACAAGAAGCAGAATTTCAAATTCCTTCTGAATAATGTACTTTCATCAGCATAGTGAAAGCAGTTATACATTTTTTTTAACTAGAAGCACTTATTGTTCATCATAAATGTGCTTGCAAACACAGGAGCCTCCCCCACTACACCAGACAGTTTCATCAATAAATTGTAAGACTATTGTAAGTCTTGAAATGCACAAAATATTCTTCTAAATTCAGCCTGCAAATTTAATAGTAAAATAAATAAATATAAACCCAGGAGATCATATTTATCAACCACCTCAAAACTAGTTTTATTCAACTATATTTAAATGAGATTTTTAAAACTTTAAAAGCAAAAATAAACCACAATAAACTTGAGCTACAAGTTCTATTTGTTTTCATTGAAGGTTAAGTTTACTCTTACTTATTCAAAGACAGACAATAGTAGGGGGCATCAATGAAGTATATCAGTAAGTTTAATTCAGGAAGAAATGCTAATTTTTAAGTTATACTGAGAACTTTAAGAAAACCAGCTAGTTTCTGAGTTCATGTAAAGTTCCTAAGTCAGAGGATCACACAATGCTTTAACAGCAACACTGTTCATCTGAAATAGAAGTGGTATGCTAACGTTTTACTTTTTGCACAGGCATTTTTTCCCCCCTTTCACTCTAAGTAATTTTGGATTTACCTTTCCTACCTGTTGGCACGAGGTATATTTGCTTTATTCAAAACATTCACAGAATGGGAATGTACAAGAAAATGAAAACTTGGTTCACCTGTTAAATTATCAAGAAAAAAAGAAAGGTAGGCAAACAAATGAAGCACCAGCCTTAAGACATAGATTTTCAGGTCTTGAAAGGTCTGTAAGGAGACAAACATTTAGTCATCTTCTTCCCCTAATTTCAACACAAGTCCATGACCCAGCCCAATGAAACTACTGAAGTCATAGTGGAAAGTGTTACTTAGCATCTCTTTGTATCATTAAATGTCTTTGAAAATAGGGTCTTTGACAAAAAGGAACAATTCATACCTCATTAACTACTCTTCAAACTTCAAACACTGACCTAGGAGGTAAAATGAAGACTGGGAAAGCTTTATCCTCTCTCTTGAACAGACTATGCTTATTACAAAGGGAAAACAAAGTATCAAAAAAATGAATCAAAATTAAGTTTCCTAAAATCAGGAGGAAAACAAATCACATCCAAGATGTGGATAAAGCATATGCCAAAGAGTAGAAGGCCCCATCAAGAAGGCTGCTGACAGTGTGCATGGTGGCAGGGAAGGGAAAACACCCTGACTGTCAAACCTGCATGTGTGTAGCAGCTGACCCTATCAGAAAGCACAGGTAACATTTTGCATGGCATAGATTAAGAGCAGATAAAGGAGAAAGTGAAATGAAATTCACTTTCATGTGCAATGAGGGAAGATTATAAACTGTAACAGATGATGGAGAGGAGGCTGCAGAAAAAGCCCACTAATTTTCATCCCTGCCACTTAAAACGACTATGATGATGGCATAATAAAATAGTCAGGTGGAGGTGAGCACTACATTCCTGGCTTCCTTCCCCAGCCCTAATTCCATTCCACTATAAAAACTGTGATGAGAAGGAAAGGGAAAAATAAAGAATAAAATATGGCAGTCATATTAAATGCCTGCTTTGCCATGGGCCAGCTGACTTGGCAATGTTACTTTGCTTTTAAGTGACATCTGTAAAAAGGGGATGGTGACATAAAGCCCTTTGCAATGTACATGCATCCTAAAAGAGCTGGGGTACTGCTCAGCTGGAGTAGCTTACTGAATATAAATCTAGATGATAAAAATGTCTCATCAAGTGAGCCTCCAGGTCTTTTCAGGTCTGGAAAACTACAACACAGACTGATGGCAACCCAAAGTTAATGATGATTCCAAGTAGCTTTTATTAAATCTCATGCCCTTACAGACTACCAAATTTAGTAATACAATTTAGTATATAGTTTTACAAGTAACTTTTCACCAACAGTATACTTGTAAGCAGTTGCTCATCCTTCCCAGCATTTCTGCCCAGTCCTGCAATTCCTCAGCACAGGGTTCTAGCACATGGCACTGTAAGAATGAATGGACTACACAGAGAACATGTTGAAGCTAAGAAATGTCTGAGTTGTTTAAAATAATTACAAGGGAGCAATAGAACATCTGCCAGGATTTTCCCTATATACTTTCTCCTGCCCCAGAAAAGGCAGGAGGGAGGGCCAAAGGATTTCTGGAAACATTTCTTCAGCCTCTTGTCTGTGAGTTCAAGCTTGTATTATCCTCAAGGGGTTTTTTTAAAGTATAATAACTAAGAAGTTTAAAGTATAAACATGATGAAAATATAATGTTTTATTTCAGGTTTACAATTGCTGACTGAAATCAGGAATTGATTAAAGCCACCTTCCATAATTTCATGATGCAACAAAAAACCCTGTTACAGCAGTGATTACATCATCCCTATACTGTTGCTGCCTATGGCATGAGAGCACTAGCAGTCTGAAACAGTACATAAAGCAGCCTAATACCTCAGTTTTATTTTTAGCCATGTATACATCAAAATGACATGCTATTATGAAAAACTGATATCCATTAGAAAGGTGAACATTACAAAGGCACATTTCAGTTGCTATTTTACAAACACATCAGTAAAATGCCCTTAATTTTGTGAGGAAAAAAACATGTTAAAAGGGAGCACAAAGAATAATTTCCGCTAAGAACAAAAAGCCCTTAAAGATGGTATGCTATGGGAACATACAGTTAAATGCAATTACAAAAGTGCTTCAAATTTGTTTGACCTCACACTGGGCTAGGATTAAAAAAAAGCCTGTGACTAATAGCCTGTGGCTAATCTAGTAACAAGGGACTATGGCTAGCCAATTAGCCTTTTCAAGAAAAAAAGATAAACAACAACTTACATTCAGTAAAAAGTTTTAATTACAAGCATGCTACAGAATGCAGCCTCTACCATGAAGTTAAACTGAAGATGTAATTTCAGTATCATTCACATTTCTCCAAAGTCTCAACCTTTTTTTATTACCAGATCTATATCCTAAAAACCAGTGGAAAAATAGGAAGATATATCTGCATCACACTTGTAATTTTCCTGTTTTAGAAACCCAGTACTTTCAGATTTGACTACATTACCCTTTCTTAATTAGGGTTTTAAACTGCAATGTTTAGCAGGCATCAAATAGTGCTACTAAGTTAGGTACATTCTGCTTGAACACACAACTGTGTTTGTCAGACTCTGACTTGAGTTTTAGCTTTAGACTGAGCAAACTAACATAATGTGCTGACAGACATGCATCAGCAGATAAATATCAGACCACTGAAGCTGTCACCACATCACTGCTTGTCCCACCCTTTTGATAAATGTGGATATTCCTAAATGTAGGCTTCTGCTGCACTCCTGAGTCAGCTCATGAATCACTGTTGCTCTCTATCCACTGTATTCAAGGAAGTACAGTCAGTTTAACCTGAAAATAGCTACGTGGCTCAAGAGTTTATTCACATGCACATCTGACATCACCACTTGGAAAGTGGTACAAACATAACATAATAGCTTCATAGCAGCACTAACTGCAGCCAGCTGATTTCTGTCTATTACTGCATGTCTGCCAGAATCAACAGCCTCCAAAACGTGCTCAAAAAAGGCCATAGTAGTACTCATTCCAAAAGCAGGCAAGCAACACATTTTGGGTTTATGCAGATTATATGTATCACACCACACACATTACATGGACTTTGTGGACTACTTAACTCATACAACTTTGCAAATTATTTGAGCAAGCAAAAAACCTCAAGCAATACCAACTGCAGAGACTGCAACCAGGTCCTCCACCTACAATTTCTACTACAGTTTCCACCCTGTGGAGTCAGGTTAAGAATAGACAGAGCTGTACTTTCTTATGAAGGTCCTCGAGCCCGAGGTTTTCCCAAACAGGAGGTGCCACAGCCCTGCAGGGATGTCTGTACTCCTGCAGCAGTCACCACCTCAGCCTAGGCTGCCCACACAATAATTAAACCACACAGATGTAGAGACAAGGCATGTGCGAATTCGGCACAGCCTCTTCAGCGTCAACGAATTCGGGGGGGGGGGATTGGGCAAAGGCAGGACAGGAGCTTAGATTTTTCACCTTAGTGTGTCTGCAAAACCTGTACAAAGGATTGCATCAGCATCCTAGAGACTAATTCACCCTGGACTACAGCACTGGTAAAGAGGGAGGAGTAGGAAGAGCCAAGAAGCTTATAAAAGCACAATTAGGGTTCACTCTAGATTTATCTCATAACTTTGTCAAAATAACTTCAGTGCAACACATGCTTACACTGGCTTGTGTTATCACTGCAAGTTGGTAAGTCAGTTTTGGTTTCAGCTATTCTGGTTTTATTTTTAATTTCCACAGCCACAATAATAGCTCCAGTGAATAGATACTATTAAACAAAAACAAAACAATCCATGTATTTATTCCCATTGACCATCACACATCATGAAGCCTTAGAAGGATCATATCACTTTAACTGTTTTATACAACCAACAAGTAACTGAAAGATGGCAGAAATTAAAGTATTACTTAAATAAAAGGCAATTTAGTTACACCTCATCTTTAAACTGCTCCAAAAATACTTTGTTTGGATTCAAGTACAGGAGTTGGACCTTAGGCATTCCTTTAATAATGTGGAAATCTTTAATTGAGCTTTCTAGTGTCTCACTATTTTAAGACCCAGCTTGGCTTCATTAATTAAAAACAAAACAAAACCCCTAATACAGGCTAGGAATTTATGGCTGTCACATAAATTAGCAGGTAATTAAAATTAAGCTGTACCTCAACTTACTAACTAGCCTTAAAACAAACAACAAAAACTCACTGATTGACTTATCTTCAATATGGTGCTACCTTGGTTTATTTATTACTTGACAGCCAAAACCACAGCAAAATCATGTATTTTCCCTAATGAAAAAGCATTTCAGACACTGATGGTCATTAAAGTTTATTATCTACTACACAATATTACAATATTATGTATTATTAGTAATAAAAACCCCACCATAGTCTCAAATATCATTTATTAAAACCATAGGCAATACATTTGTTTAAACAACCAACAAGCAAACATTTCCTTAACTGTTCAATGGAAGACCTGTTAAAAAAAGAGTCTGGATCATTTTTGGAGTTCAAGCATAAATAAAA
This sequence comes from Galbula dea, assembly GCA_013399015.1. Lineage (NCBI taxonomy): Eukaryota > Metazoa > Chordata > Aves > Piciformes > Galbulidae > Galbula > Galbula dea. Next base: position 877,275 of record VWZX01011033.1, read on the forward strand.
ACACTGTGCAGAAATCCATATCGAAAATGACAGTTCATCCTCACCCCCACACTCCCCAGTTGTAAAAAAGCTTACTTGGTAAGACTGAAGACTGTGGATCACAGCAACCAAAGCAGGTCTAACTGCAGCTGCTTGTATTGATCCCTCCCCCAGCAAAGCATTACTGCTCCCTCTGGTGTTCTCCTTGACCCTGTGCCAAGCCATTTCAACACACTAAGGCGACAGAAAACTTTTGGGTTTGTTTGAAGCACGTAGGTGTGTATACATGAGCAGAATTACATGTGAATCCGCATAGAGAGAGATTTCTTCGCAGTACAGTGACTGAAGCAGCTGAATTTGGGCTCAGAAAAGCACTGAAGCTGGCACAGAGGAAGATGTGACTTGAAGAGCCAAAAGTTAAGATCCAAGTTATGCTGCCTCAAAAGAGCAGCTCACGTTAGGGTTACACTTCCCAGACTATCCAATCTAACAGACCATTGCCACCTTTCACCCTCACTCCTACCTGTGCTATACCATCCTACTACTGCTCTACTACTCTGTAAAGGCTCTGATATGCCAACTGCTCTCCAAGACAACTCTACTCACTGAAAAGTCTGACAATAAGCTGCCTTTTCTTTCCTCCTTAGACCTTAATTAATTACTTGCATCAAATCTTGGGGGAAAGGGATGATGACAAATACACATGCCACAACAAAAAAATGCCAGTGCCAGTGAAAAAATAAGCAATGAGATGCCACAAGTTTTGGCAGAGAGAAGCAGGAGCTCATTCTTTGACCACTGGTAACCCATTATACTACTTGAGCTTTTTTGCACAACTTTTCCCTAGGTAAGAGTGTTATTTTACTTTCAAATATTTAATAAAGATCTTCAAATTAAGCATGAAATATGACTTATCTAGGAAATTCTGATCATTCTCATCACTCCATTGTCAGGAATAGGAAGTAGCCAAAAGGATGGCACTTTTTAAATAGTAGCCATGATGCTAAAAACACAGAAATCCCTTTGATGATACACTGGTTTGTCCTGTAATTCTGACTTGGGCATAAACCATTTATGTCCTTCTCTTAACAAGTCACAGTACAAATATCTATACAACAAATATACACTGAAATATCTAATCCATTGATCAAACAGCCTGTGGCAACAGCAGTTGTTGCTAACAATCTCCACAGGCAAGACAAAATACAAGCTTTTTTCTATTACACTGAATACCACATAGCCTGAGCATAAATCCTACAGAACAGAATTAGGATGACAATAATAAAAAGTGGCATTTGCTTAATATATATTTAAACAAGACAAACATAACAGCTTAAAATATTTTTATTGCAGACATGGCAAATGGATCAAGTTGCATCCCCTGACTTGGAGCTCTACTCACAATTAGAAGAATACAACCAGAGTATCAACTGTCAGCTGTGCAGCTGTATTTGGCTAGTCCTTCAGAAGTGTAAAGAATTCAAATACAATTAAGCTTTGATGTTAACACCCTATTAACTTGAATGGAAAAAGTTCACTCCCACATACTGTTTGCCTGAGTCTAGCTATTGATGCAATGCAACAGTGAATTTCTTTAACGAATGAGAAAGGGTGGGGGAAGATATTTAATTCTAGAGGAAAACAAAAAAAATGAGACAGACTTATTTTTTCCTGGTTGGAATCTGATGAGCCTACATTACTTTATCATTAAACAGATCTCATCTATTTTTGTCTCAGGTGTTAAACGTGATGAGATAACACAATTAAACAGCCAAGTGAATATCAAAACAAAGTTAATTGTCTGCCTGTAATAGCTGCAGCAGAAAATAATATTTACATGCAGAATGCAGATATTGAAGGTGTTGGAAATCCTTAGAAAAGACTGCACCCTGGTGGAAGATTTGTTAACTTGCTGTAGTATCTACGTGGTAAAGCAGTGGTTTGGAAGTTTTTGTTTAAAAATCTAGGTTTTGTAGCAAGAAATATTTGCTACTCAAAATGAAAAGCCCTTCAGGCATGTGTTACTTCAGTTTATACAGTTCTTTGGTTTCACATCCCAGTTAAACGTGGCATTTTAAAATACTAAGCCAAATATTTAGAAGCAGTTTTATAGAACTATATACATTGCCATACCTATGTCCTGTGACATCAAGAGTAGGAGAGAGAATTTTCTGTAATTTTGTTTGTTTGTTTTAACCCTAGCAGGTTAGTAAACACCAAAATCCCCAACAAAATAACAAAAAAAACCCTAAGTAGCATACCAAGAGAAGCTACAACAGAAAATAGAATTGTTCCATGAGGAATGGAAATAATAAATCACAGATTTGTGCTTTATAGTCCTTATATTCCCTTAAAACGTTTCATTCTCCCTTTGCTCCAAGCAAAAATCCTTATCACAGTAGTTCAACATACTGTAAGTTGTCCTCAACAATCTCAATTTCACAATTAACCAGTCAGGTTTTTTCCCTTGTGCTCACTACACATCTGCATAGTACTCTTAGTTCCCACATACTCACATCTCCAACTGACTAGGCAAGGGGCATCATGTGCTACAACTGGTTCACAACAACATACAAGCTGGTATGTGGGGGCCATAAAAAGACATTTCACTTGGAATGCGTAATGCCCAAACTGTCCCCATCCCTTCCTCATTGCCAACACTCCTAGGGTCTCTTTCCTTTAGGCATCTGCTAATTATCAAATCAGTTATTGGAATTTCAAGCTTATTTCTAGCAAGCATTGCTGAACTTGGTCAACAAGTTCCAAAGCTCTTACAGAAGACAGACATGCAGTAAAATCACACGAAAACAATTCTTCATGAAACTACAAAACTCGACTACAAGTACCATGGAATTAAGAATTAGATACACATTTCCAAACACTGCCTATGAAACAAAGCAAATAATTACAATATCTACTTGGACTGGTATTTTACTGACACTGGGATGAACAAGTGGGTTGACCAACTCTGAATCTAGAATGAACATGTGCATGAGCTACTATGACATAGAGTGGTAGAAGAAAACATTCATGGAGCAGCATGCTAGAACTCATTTAACTTTGGGTTTCCCTCACTTAAAATAATGGCTCTTTTCTAAGATACCAGTAATTTAAGACAATTTCCCACACCCATCTTCTGTACTGCCAGCAGGCAATAATGGGAAAAGTAGACTGACGTCATCATGTGCAATATACTGTTACTGTTTTAACAGCCATATTTTTACATGCAAAACAATGCATTCAAAACAGCAGTGGTACACTTGTCATTTGTCTTGTAAGCATGTTTTGCAAATTTAAAAAAACCCTACTGCTGCATTCAAGTTATAAGCATTTATAGATTTGTTCTGAAGGTTACACAAACTTTTAAAAAAGAACCGATTCTGCATTTCCCAAATAGTATTCCTGCTACCTTAGAGCAAGGTTGCACTTCCAACTTCCTGCCTACTAATTATGAAGATTCCTGCCTAGCCTTGCACCTTTCAGATTTACCACTGCAAGCATAGATCATTATTTGTGATGGTAACAGCAAAACCTCCTGTTTAACCCAGGTAGCACTGGTCTTACCTGTGCGACCACTTAAAAATGCTGCTGACATGTCAAACAAGACATAGGAAACTTAGCATCATGCTGGAATTGTGTTAACAGTTGTAAAAAAGAATTTAAAAGTGGTGAATACCATTGTGTCTTAATGCAGACAGAAACCACATCTACTCTCAGAACTTTACTGCAAGGCTGGCTACACTAAAAGCAGAAACATCTACTTCGCTAAGTTTCAAATGCAAATAGCCATGTGGTATTCAAACACAAAGGAATTAATAGATGTGGAACATTCTGACAACAAAAGCTTATTTAAAACCAATCAACCTACACACTGTAGAGATGGAAGTATCTTCTAATGATTTTCTGTGATACACAAAACAATTCCGGGGTGGGGGGAGGTTTAAGGGTTTTAACATCTCCTTAAAGCAGTTGGTTCCCAACGATGCACATCACTTTATTTAATCATTGATACCCACAGAGTTTTAGCAAAGGTGGAATGTTAGCCAAAACATAGAAAACCTAAAGAACAGAGCTAGAAACAACTAAAAAGGTTATCTTGTCCATGATCCTGAGACTGCTTGTAGGTACCAATCTGAAACACCTTCCTGGGAAATCTTAGTCTAATCTGTTTTGAAGATGCTATTGACAGAGATTTCACCAATTCTCTGCAGTGATTACCCACTGCTTATGTTAGAAAACTTCTAACAACATTTAATACAAAATTCACTTGCTCCAATCACTCCCCTCCACTGCTTCTTGTCCCACCTCCAACAGACACAGAAGGCGCAAACTCTTTCACGTACTAAAGAACTCCACCACATCTCTCTCGTCTTCCATAGACCAGAAGTATTCTTCTTCCAGTCTTTCCTCAAATTACACTTCCAAGCTTCAGATCACTGAACAGTGACCTGTTTTGTAGGTGGATGGAGGGGATATGGTAAAGAAAGGAAAAATACTTCCACAGCTCACTAATATGTAGAAGACACCTTAACAACATTGGCACTGAAGGAAGCAAAAGCAAACACGCACACACCCCATCCAACCAAACCACATCTTTCTTACTATGCAAAAAGAAGAAATGCAATGAAAAAAATATCAGTATCAAGATGCACTGGTATCAACAAACACCCTTCATGTTACTATACTGTTAAGTAAGCAAGACAGGCTAGAGAAAGTTGTGGAAAACTAGCATGTGGCATTTCCATTTTAAAAAGGAATACTCTCACCTTTCTCCTCTTTTCTGTACAAGACCCAAACCACAGTGAGACCAAACTATTCCTGACAAAATGATTATACAGAATTTCATACTCTTAAAGGGAACATGGTACAAGATCTTATGAAACAGAAAGACAACTCCTAAATTCGGATTTTAAGTGTCCAAAGTTACTGTGAGTTTCACTTCCGATCTCTGTTGCTGCACTCTTGCAGTAGTCCCCCTTCAATAAAAGCTACACTAATAAAGTGAGATGAGGAAAAAAAAAAATCAGTAAGAATAAAATCTAATCCCAGTTTACACACAGATTCCTTCAAATGCTTTAGGAAATCACTTAATGCCCCTTTTATTTCAAGTAGTATATTAACGTTACACAGTTTGTTTACAAAAGTAATGGATAACAGAATCAGATCTACTTCCCCATCTACAAAACAGGAAAAACAGACATTCTAATGGTTCTTCTGAAGTTTCATTTATGCTTCAGAAAGTATTTTGAATCTGAAAGCAACACTTTTTTGTATTATCCTGTTTCACATACTGTATCCAAAGAAGCTAAGCTCTGATCTAGTTTAGATAAAGTTAGAAATAAATGAGTAAAATAAAGAGTTTTGTCTGTTTTAGGAATGCTGCGGACGCTCTAAATACCAGGAATTGGCTCAAAAGAAATCTATACATTTTAAGACACAGAAACTGAGAGGTTAAATATTAAAACAACCTCAACTCTGCCCTAGTGATCTCTATCAAATGTATTGAGACACCAACATTCTGATTTATGGGTTTTAGCATTTGTAGGCCAACCTGTCCTTTAAAAACGTACTTTCTCCTGCAACAGGAAAGGAATTCTGAAGGAGTATTTCTACGTCCTAAATTCCTCTATCTGCACTTATTAGACAACAGTCCTACTACTATTCAGAAGAACCATAACTAACACACTACTTCACACACTGAGAGCATTCAACTACCAAACCTCTAGATGAACAGAAAACATTACTTACTCTGTGAAGGAGAACTGACTGACTAACTGCAAGCACAGGAATTATACACAAATGAACTGGAGAAGCAACAGGTGAAATTACTGCTCTTGTCACAGGGTGTAACAGTTCAACTTTAGCTATTTATCTTATCTTTGCTACAGATTTGTGACTATTATGAATAGCAGCAAGCAGCTCAGGATAGCTACAGACCAAAACCTTCAAGGTACTATATAAAAGATTTCAACGTGTTTTGGATGCACCTGAAGTTTGAATCATTTATCTCATCCACTACTAAGTTAATTCAGGTTAGAAAGATATTGAAACAGAAGCTTACACTTCTCAATCCAGTGTTTCTTTTCAATCAAATGAATTAATGAGTTCACTTACAAAAATCTCAGCATTTTCATGATATTGTATTCTTCACAGGACAGGCTGCATTCACCACTCAGAACAAATGCAGAAGTCCTGCTTTCAGCGCAAAGCTAAACAGAAACTCTGCTACTGAGTCACGATCAAGGCTAACTACTTCTGAGGCATGTTATGCTTCAAGGTTTTACTTTTTATGTTAAGCTAAAGAGAAAAGGCATTAAAAGAGTCCACAGATAAACAGGAGGACAGGGGGAAGTTTCAAAGCATTAGGTATTCCAATGCTGCATCAGAAACAGCAGGGGGTAGTATTTCAGTGCTTTTAAAGCCATGTACTTTCCTAGCAAAGCAAGTCTCACCCTGCATTTTCCCTCGTTCCAGGTTACCCTTAAATCCCCTACCTAGATTTCTTCAGTGCTTAGCTACTTCTGGCTGCATGTCTGCCAGTGATAGCTGTCAACCCTGGCTAGCACAGGTCCTGCTCCAGTCAATCTGGTGACCACCTGGCTGCTCTTTTCTGCTCCCTCTGCCTTACAGATTCTACCAGTTTATTTACCAGAGTTGTGGAAATCACTAGACTATAACATGTAACCTCACATTGTTAATTTACATCTTCCTATAAATACAGCAACTCATAATCAGTGTAAATGTAGAACTAAAATATTAACTTGTACAGCACCACAAGCATTTCCAACATTTCAGCAATTAAAAGAACATTCTTACTATGAGTTTACAGTCCAAACAAATCAAAATAGCACTCAGTGTAGTGTAGAATATAAGAAATTACATGCACCAAATTTATTAAGAATGACAAAAAGTTACTTAAATTTTCCCAAACTGAGACAAAACTATCCTCCTACACAGGGTATGAATTTAGATCACCAAACTTTCAGTTTTAGCTAAAACAGGCTGTGTCCACTAATCACAGAATCATTACAGTTGGAAAGGACCCTCAAGATCATCTAGTCCAACTGATAGCCCTACGCTACTCTTACCCCTAAATCATCCCCTGAAGAAACACATCCATCCTCTTCTTAAAATTAAATACTGTTTTCCCAAATATTTTGTTTGCAATTTTAGGATTTATTACCTCATGAATTACCATGACTAAAGTTCAGCATTATCTTTGATTCAGTTAAAGACCTGACTTCCCAGTTCTCCAACAGGATAAATTTAGGTATCTGAGAAACAGGAGGTGTTTATTTTCCACCTATGCGTATCACATTTTATTTGTATTAGCTCACTTACACAGTAATTTTAAGGGTATCTTCCTTAAAATACAGCAAAAAGATCTAATAAAATACATTAATATGTTTCAAGGCAATTGGCTGTAGGATGGCCAGTAAGAATTATCCCTCCAATGTTGTCATTTGTTCTAAACCAGAGTAAATTAGGTTGAACTTGGGAAAGGGAAAAAAAGAATCTGCTTCAAAATTTAAAGCTCAAAACTTATGAGTTGCAACAAAATATCCTTTCTGTAAGGCTTCTTCTCTAACCAATCTAGAATTTGGTGTGTAAAACAGAAAAAACCCCAAAGTATCTGGAAAATTCATTTAAATCAGCATAACCACAAGCTATACTAAAGGGTGAGCAAATTCTGTGATTCCTCTGCAAGTTACCACATAGTGAAGATGCACCTTGACAAATCACTGCAAAATTATTTTGCTTATGGTTCTAGGGAATCCAAAAGAACAGACACTGAGGAAATGTCAAGTCAGAGATACTATATGCTCAAGCCATTATTTATTCCTCTCATCTCATTCAAGCTATCCTATTCAGAAATTTTAAAATGACACCCAGATGTCATATGTTGCCTTCTCATAGTGGCTGGTTTTATCCTAAAGACACAACTGTACTATCAGTTCGCTCTGATTTATGAAAATTCTGATCCTAAACAAGCCATCCTACCATCTTCCAGCTTTAGGTAGACTAACTGGACTAAAAAATACTTTTTACCTACAGAGCTTTGAGTTCAATCAGTAACCCAATTTGAGTAGCCAATGGCAAGTGATAACACAAGGAAGTTATAGGAATCCTTTAGTGGAGGATGACAACTACGTTTTTTAAGTTAGAAGGAAACTGTATCTTTAGTGGGCAGCTAAACTGCTACCTGCATCATAGTAGCTGGCACAGTGTGAGAATGAAACATTTATCAGCAATTACCTCCATGATCTCCTCATGATCAATTTACAATATTGTCAAAAGAAGAAAGAATACACAAGAACAAGAAGACGCGAGACTCACTGGTGGCACACACAGCTACCAAAAAGATGCCACAAACCTGGTAAATATGTTTACATAAAATCAGGTATAATCTTCTAATCACAAAATAATAGGGTTTGAAGTAACTCCTGAGGGTGATCTCGTTCACTGTCTGCTCAAAGCAGGCTTAACTTCAGCAAGGTTTTTCCAGTCCATGTACAGACTCTCCAAGGACAAAGATACCTCGGCCTTCCCCACTCCCTCCATGCACCAATACTGAAATAAAACTAGCTAGTTAAATGCATTTCTACCACTAGTTATTTGAAAACCAAAAATGATTAAAATTACTTTTCAGGAAGTTATATGACTTTTCAAGCACATCAGACTTAAATACCTTACAGACTTTTTTCTTTATATGTAAAATAAACCAAGGTCAATGAAGAACCTTCCTCACTTTTAATTATCAGCTTATTTTTAATTGTCTGCATGAGAATCAACAAATCAGTACATCAGTTTCAAGCAAAAGGAGAAAAAATGGCAAAACATGTACAATTAAAAGGGAAAATGCCTCTGCTTCTCCCTAAGCTGTTCATATTTTCAAAAGAAATGCAAGTTTTACTACTGCATTATTTCCTCAGTCAACTGGCAACAAATAAAAATGCCAGATCTTTGACAGAAGTGATCTCTTCTCTTATTCAATTCTAAATACTCTTTTACTTAATAGTCTGGTCTAGGCCCCAACAAAGCTAATTTCTTCTTTCTGCTTGGGGATATAGTTATGTCTTCATTAGTTCCAAAATGCAGTACAGTAGGAATCTGTTGATTTTTTGGCAGCAAAGACATACTAAATAAGAATAACCAGATGCTGCTTACATCACTTTCAGATATAGACAAATTAAAAGCAAAACAAAACCCAACGCACAGGTGTTCATGCAGGCAATAAATTCTGAGTTCCCCCACTATTTGGCTCTCAGTTGTGAGGGTATTCTACTTTGGGTCTCAAAAGGAACATCCTGTGTTCACAGCTCACAGCTATTTCATGCCCTCAGATGTACATACCAAATACAAATTATGCAGATAAAACTCTGTAACCATCTGGTCATCTAAAGTATTTCATAGAAATTGTGACCTATTTATTGGTGCACAGAATGTTTCCCAGTCTGAATTCTCTTCCTCTTTGTTGTATTTTGATTGAAAGTTAAGGGTGGCAGCGTGCAGAACTCCACGATATGTTGTTCTTTTGTTTGTACACCAACAGGTGCACGAACAGCCATTAAGTAGGCTGGTGCTAAGAAGCACACAATAGTGTAACTGCTCAGTTATGCTGTAGAAATCAATGGAATTACCAAGGAGGAAAACAAAATACACTGAAGTTCATAGGAAAACTGAGATGAGTTGTCACATGCAGGAGTACCTAGTTAAAACGAAAAATTACACTTCCATTTTCAGCCATTCTTCCAGTTTATGACCTGCCAAAACAATAATCACTTCCTGCTTTGGGACTGAAACAGTTCCTGGTCCTTCTCGTTCAAGAAGGTTTGTTTGTGTGTTTGTGGTTCTTCTGGAGAGAAAGGAGAAGGGCAGAACAAGGAAACCCATGACTGTAATATTTTAAAGTGACAGCCACAGTATTTTTTTGCTCTCTAGGCTCTGCAAATAATGAGTTCTTAATTATGGTCTTTCTGGAAGCAAAAAGACTCTACATTCATGAACATATTCTTAGGGGGAAAAAACACCAAAAAAACCTGGTTTAGAAAATATATACTCAGGATTTCAGTTTGTGGGGGGATTTTGTTTGGGTTATTTGGTTTTGTTGTTTGTTGGTTTAAAAAAAAAAAAAAACCACAAAAAATCCCCCAAAACCCAAAAAACCCCCAACAAAACAACAAACCAAACTTCACATACAATTCACACACTGTTTTCTTGACAGTAGTACAAAGTGCAGCTAGTGAGATAAGCAAATAAAGGCATATAAAAGTAGATCAGACAACTTCTAATAGTGTAGCATTGAAGAATTACTGATATTTGAGTATATATTGACAACCTGGAGACTCATTTTTCATTTGTCTGAGGGCTATGCTTACCACTAACTTACATAACTTGAAAACCAAAAGTTTAATACACTGAATCAATTGTGTGCACTGTAAAGCTCATCTCAAATATCCATGCATTCAGAACAGAGACCTGAAATACAAGGGCTATACAGTTAGCCCTGTAACACCCTATAGGATGATTTCCTGTACACCAGTTTGGTTTAAGTCTCATTGTCTTTGCTTACTTTTTTCAAGCCCTTTGGCAGAACTTTATTGCCTGTCTTTACTATATTCTGTACAATGGGTACCAGAGCTCATTAAGAACAACTCTAAACATAATTGATAAAGTGATCAATACTGGAAGGTACATCTCAACCATTATGTACTTTCAGGAACTTTTCACAGTTGTAACCAGCAGATTCTACATCAGACTGTTACAGAGCACCAGTGGAGGTATATGTGTACAAATAACCCAAGGGGAAGCCTCTCTGTCACCTTTGCAGCTACCTCAGGATGAAAAGGAAAATCCTGACTTCCACTACCTGCCTACTTGCTAGACCTGACAGGAGCCATCTGGCTCTCTCCAATCACTTGCAGTTGCTGCCCTCTTGAAATAAAAGAGCAAGGGAGAAGGACATGACCAGCAAATGCAGAGGAAAGTTTTGTATCATCACCTTTGCAACCAAGCAGCTCACTACTATAAACTCTTCTTTCAAAACTACAGCATGTACCAACCACCAAATAAACCATGCAATAGCTAAGGAGCTGCTCAGAAAGAAAATTATTTTGCCAGACAGCTAGTTACATGAAAATGTTAAAACACCCTAAATTGCACACTCAGAGCCAAAGGTTAGAATTTTGACTATGCATCAGATTTCAAATCTTTTATTTTTTCAGCAAGCCTGATCCAACTCCTACAGAACTGAGTAGAACTTAGGGAACCAAGAACACAAGACCAAGACCTTCAACTTTAAAAACAAAAAAGGGCCAACAGCAGATAGCATGGTAACATTCTTCATTACTCATTCAAAATAACTGGGCATTTTCATGTTTGAGCACATTTTCCAGGCAAAAATAAGCACATAAAAATTACAAATAATTAAAGTATGAAAAGGCACCAGAAACAGAAGAAAACATTATTCATTAGTTAATTTTCTAGAGTGAGTTAGAAAAAACACATATCATAGTAACTTCCACTCATTTCTGCAGTAAAATTTGTTTTTTCCTCTTCTAATTCTCTTGAAATAAATGCCTAGTCAAACAATGGAAGCTCTGATCCTGATTTGTTTCCATTTTTTCCAATATTGTCAATTATTGACAGATAACCAAAAGTGCCTAGTTAGTTTTGCATTTTCTGGAACTAACTGCAGCATAATTATGCCCTTCTACATTACCATGCACTTTTAGTGAAATAATGTAGCTATCTTCTCCTATAAACATAGTAGCAAACACTGAAAGTAGTGACAAAATACAGGTAGCAGAGCCCTGGAGCAGTCTGCTACAACAGATCTGGTAATGCCTTGTCTCTTGAGCCCAAGGGACACAGGAGTTGCAGTGGGGATTAGTAACAGAAATAAACAATGGTTATTATAAATGTTTAAAGATTAAGGTAGTGAGCACACTTTCATTCTGTAGAGTCCATTACTGAACCACCATAATTAATAATGAATTCATCTGCAATGCTCTTCAATCATATTTTAAGATGTTTCAAAAAAGAAAAAAGAGTGTGACCTATTCCTAAATCTATGTCTTGTCTAAGTCAGTAGGCAGCCTATTCCCTGTCAAATGCAACACACTTTGAGATTGTACATTTGAATATACAGTTCTTATGCAGGATGAAATAACTTTTAAAAACCATGTTTGATTAAAAGAGAACAAAAAATTACTAAAGGTAGCCACATGCTCCAAAAGCTTGAATGGTTGTAAAGAATATAAAATGTTACAGGGCAAGTTTCTGTCATTCATTTCTTCACACAACTGATCCTTTTTTTTTTTTTTTAGGTAAGTATTTGTTGATAGTATCCTTTCAAAACCATTTGTCCAACCCTTTTGTGCAAGCTGAAATACCCCAAAACCAGCTGTAAACAGTAATCCAGAAATATATTACAAATGCATAAGTTCTTTTACTGGTATACTACTTCAATGCCAGAGCACTCAGCATTCCCAGCTCAAAACTTAGAACCTTCACTGATCTCCATGAAAAGGACTGAGCAGTTTGAAGACACCATAATATGTATGGAAAGAGAAGCTAGGAAACATTTGCATCAGCACTGCTTAAGTACTACAGCAGAAAACTGGAGTACTGTTCCAGATGGCAAACATTTGCCTTTATAATTCCACACCTCAAAAGACAGACTGATAGACATCTCAATGAACATGTCATTTTAGAGATACCAAGATGGATGGAACTAATGACTTGAACTTGTTGAAAACTCCACTAGTCTGAGTTATGCATGTAGGCAGTAACTAATAAACCACAACAGTTGTTAGTGTGGTTGATACTGAAAGTACAAACAAGACATTTACGTAGCTACTATTTTAACTGTAAGAAAACATGAAATTACATGAGGTAAACTAACCTTAAATAATGGATACAAACATAACACCAGTGTTGGAAACATAAATGGAAACTTCAAAAATAAATGAGGCCACTTAACTTACATGCAGTACTCCTTACAGGATCTAAATGGTGTAAACAGTTTACCTGTCCCAGACTTGAACTGATCCACACCTTATCTGTCAGATTTGTGAACAGCCAAGATACCTATCTAGAGGACAAACCCCAAAGCACTGTTTTCACAGTCTGAATGCTCTACTGGCCATATGCTCCCAAGGTTCTTTTTTAATTTGGCTTCCACTTTGGAAAAAGAAAATCAAATCATTAATGTTTATACATACAACCTTATGGAAACAAGATAATTTTTTCATGTTACCTCTCAGGAAATAAAAATTAACTTTTCAAACACACTGGATGATTTTTCTTGAATGTTTATGAGTGAACACTGGTAAATGGCTACAGCAACAATTCCACGTTAACTTCTTTTATCAATACAACATTCAATTTTTTTGCAACTGGCACTTCAGTAACTGGTTTTGCCTATCAAATATTTTGAATTGAGATACTTTTTAATGAATCAGAATAAAAAATGTGGTTAGAAAAATATTCTCCTCTTAACCATAACTGTACATAGCCATAACTTCCATGAAAACTGACAAACTATAACAGACACTGAAACTGTTATAGATGTTGCAGCAACACTGCAGCTTTCCCTAGAGTAAAGTTTCAGTCTTCTACAGCTTAGTTTTTCCCTTTTTAATAATGCCTACATTTAAATAAAATCTGCAACATTCATCTCTGATTTCATCTTTTAACTATATGTCATATAAGCAATGATAAAATGTCATTAAAAAACAAGAGCTACTGAACTTCCTTATTTTCCCCTCACCTGCAGTATTCAAAACCACATCACAGTCTAAGGAGAAATGGAAGTCATTGAAAAACCACACTTCTTCCAGTGTTGTAAACTGAATACAATTGAACAACTAGTTCTACAGGTGTTTCAAGTTTAAAGGATGCTCTGTCTTACAGGTGTGGCCTCACTACTGGAGAAGTATAAAAATTACATACAAGCAGCATTTGTCATCCTATCTATAATCTGACACCAACACCAATACAATCTATTCTGCTCCAGTATAGGCAAGTGTGATGGAATGAATTCCTCCCAAAGTACACAGAAACACATTTCTGGATCTTCAAACAAAATCCATGAGTTGCCTTTATTTCCTCTGTCATAAATGTCAAATATTGCCTCACCATTTTCCATTAGCATGGAAAAAAGAAACAGTTTAAGTCACAACTAACCTATCTAATCTGCTGCATCCTGAATGATAACTATTTCTGAGTCACCATGAAGCCTTAAATAAGGTAATTCCCATTGTCTCAGGTAAGTACAGAATTACTAGTGTTTACTATGTAATGTTTCCCAAAACATTCAAACTCTTCTATTTTGAAGGTGCTACATATAAGAAACTACTACACATTTAAACTAGATGCTGCTGAACTTCACTTGAGCACTCTAATTCCTGAGACTAACCTACTCAATCACCACAGCTGGGGCCAAGTTGACACTGCTTCTAAACCACAAGTTATCAACTCACTAATGCTTTATGAAAATATATTACACATTCACATCTTTCCTCTTCTCATATGGAAACATAATCCCAAATCACCATACAATAATACTCTGCACAGGAGTCATTTGTGACACCATCATCACAGATTGCAGCATTAGATAAGAAAAAAAGCAACAGACTAATCCTAGCAAGGATTTTATTTTCCTCCAAATATTGCTTATTATAAAACCCACTTTAGAAATACCCAGATTATATTCTCCCTTCTTTTTTTCTCCCTTAACTTCTCCACAAAGCATTAGATGTTCTTCCACTCCACAGTACTTATAATGATGCTTCTGTGAAAAGCCAGCACATCAGCATGTACCCATTTTTTTCCTTTTTAAAAGTTGACAGTAAAGAAAGACAGACTACTTGTCTTTTGCACTTTCCTTACACAAAACTTCATCTTTTATCAGTGCACATAAATATGGTTCTTGGAAAATACCAAACACACAGATAATCCACACAGATAAACTTCTGCCATTTTTTTACCTTACAGACTTTCTCATTAAGAATTTCACATTTTCATGAGGTAGCAAAAACACTCTTGTTAAAGCTACTTAAAACTATGCTGTAAAGCCAACTGTTCTTGGGAGCTTCTAGAAGTTCTTAAGAAAACATCCAAATTTAGATTTCTAAATTTAAAAAACATCTAAATGCCAAGTCAGGTAAATAATTCTGACATTTCCCAAATTCTGTAGGTTTGTATTTAAAACAAACACCATCACCACAACCCCCAATCTCCTATTAAATCTCATTTCTTTAAAAGAAATAAGAAAATCATAAGGCAATAAATTTTTTATTTTTCCAATAGCCCAAGAGTACTACAGCCTAAGAGGTATAAAGTAGCCAACCCAGACAAGGGTCATGAGCTAGTATCACAAGATGAGTTAGGGAATCACAGAAGCCAACATCCTCTACCCCTTCATCAAAAGATGGGAAGCTTCTGCTGTACTTATTCAGCTTCCTGTGTTTAAAAAGGAAAAGGGGAAACTGGCACAACTGCAAAAATTTCAGACCAGGAAGGTCTTCAGAAAACCCTCTCCCCACTACTGCTACTCCTGAGTTCCAGAAATAACTTGGGTATCATCCTGGCTACAACATATATTACTCCTTGCTCTTCTGACAGTGGCCTAGGTGCCATTCATATTTAGTCACCTTTCTGACATGCTGTCAAATTAACCGGAAGAATGCAAATCAAGAGAGAGAAAGTGAAAAGATAATTTTAGCCACTTAAACTGTGGACAAATCAAAATGTAGCACTGGGATGAATGGAAGGCACTTCTCTAACTGTAGGGCCTTGACCTTGCCAAATTGCAGTAGTCTGCTACAGCCAGTAGTAGTTCTGGAAGCAAAAAAAGTCTAAAATTACCATAATGGAAGAGGTAAGTAACAAACTGCTAGCAGCTCTTCTACCAGGTTAAATGTAAGACAACTTACCTCTGTCCACAACAATAAATAATTAAAGCAAAAACCCAGAACAAGAATCCTTATCTTTTTAATTTTGAGTAATTATATAAATTGCCCTCAAATAAGTGCTTCTGACATATTTGGAACAAAGGAAAATTATTCTTGGTTAAAACAGATTATTTTAACTGTAGATAAATGAATTGTTCCAAATTGTTCTATTTTTTTCTTGGAGTTGAAGGGTTTCCTTTAAATGCCAATAAGAATATTTTCCCTCCAACCCATTTTACAAAGACCATCACAGTAAGAGCCACTCCTCCTAACATTTTACTGCTGTAAAATTCCATGATGCTAACCATAATCTGCAAATAATAATATATTTAAATATATGATCCACTTGAGAGATGTTCTTATTATTGCAACACAATGCATATCTTCAAAATATTTCTACTTCCTACAAATATTGCTTGACCTAAAAAGTCCATGTTGTAAAATCTTATCATGTATTTAATGTTTTGTTCTAAATGTATATTCAGAACTACCTCTTTACCAGAATTACATTTGTTTTATATAGTGTATATTCAGTATGTAGCATAGTTCTCAAATGTATAATAGCAACATAAGTGTATTTTGGATTAATCAAGTTATTATTAGGTAGATTTACTAGACCTTACATAAAATGCAACACACTGAAAACCTCTCCTGAAACCAGGGAATCCTGGCACCATTCACTGTCCCACTATAAGAACAGCCCCAATTTAAAAATCTATGGGAAGTCGCATTATTCACTTGCTTGAGACAAAAGGCAAACACCCCCACTACCAGTCTGTAAGTGACAGGTAAAACATCATCACATAGAAGCTTAATTGTAATTCCTCCCTACTCTTCATGTGATATGGAGACATCATCAGCATTACTCTAGCTATAAATTTGACACTTCTACTGTCCTGATGGTGTCTGCTTCAAAAGTAGCCTCTTCACTGTTTCTCCAGGAAGACAGCTGACTCCTTGTGCTCACAAGCAAGGTATATTAAAATCAGGCCAACAGTGAGCCACTCAAACTGCAGCTGAAATAAACTTATTCTTGAGGTCACTATGTAAGGTAAAGTTTAAAAATTATTGATCTTAATGTTGCAGCAAATCAATCATTTTTAGAATTGTAAAAGAAAAGTAGATTTGCTTCCCTTTTTGAATGTAAGGGACTACATACACAAAGACTAGAACTTTCTAGGGAAAGTTTACAAACAGGTGAAAAGAACCTACATAATCAGAACAGCCTCAAGAACACATAACAATGCAGAAGCAAGAAACTCAGGACAGGCTTGAGAAAAGTCAGGATGAAAAATGTCTACTAAAATTTGGTGACAACTGTGCCCCTGATTAATAAGGACGCTAGCATTTAGCTTTTGATTTATCTACACAAAAATACAACTACTACCATGAACAAAGGAAGTTCCTAATGATAATCTCAACTTCCAAAGCACTTCAGCATAATGAGACAGGAGATATTACAACTTTCTATCCCAACCTCAGAAACTGCTCTTTTATAAGAAAAAGTTTTGTGGACCCATACTTTTAAGATAGAGGCTCACAGACAAAACACTGAATGACAGCTAGCCCACAATGAAGTCCTTCCATTGCTACAGTAGTCATCTACTGCTATCATCTCCTTTACAGTAAAGAACTTTCCAAAAATCTTTAATTAAATCATACTTCTTAGGTATGAAATATTACATTTGCTATACAACTGCAAAATACAACTCCAACAATCCATTTGGGGTCAACAAACATTTGTTATAAATAACATTTTATTCAAATACAAGCCTGCAACCTTCAGAGAGAGAACTACTGTCCCTGAAAATAAAACCCTTCCAACTGAACACCTGTTGTAAGTGTTAAAATGACTGTTACCAAAAAATGTTGCCACTTTCACCTACTGCACTGCATTACTGACTAAGACTATGTAATGTTTTCTAAGATTAAGATACATCTGTTTTACCATTTCAGTAAGAAACCTCTGCAGTAGCAGTTCCCAAACTTTTACTGAGGCAACTGTATCAGTTCAGACTCAGAACAGTGTTTCTCCACCATAACCTCCTAAATACAGGTCAATGCACACACAACTGAAAAAGGAATAATTCGACTCCACCCATACACTGCATTTCAACCCTGATTATGAAGAAAAGTAGGGTGCTACAGAGAATATCTTAAGAGGCAGTTGACAGTTCAGAACCAGTTTTAAAATTCTGAAGCACCAGTGTAGTTCAAGAAAATGAGGTGGAAGATCAACCACTTGCTGAAAAATATTGACTTGCTCAATAGATAAGTGTTATTGATAAAAAGTATAACTAGCTGGGTTTTTTAGACAAATGTTAAGAGGGAAAAAAATCAGTCCTATAGATGACCTCATTTCACACTTAGATCAACATTTTTTTTCCTCTGTTTGTTTGTTTATGTTGGAGTCTGCATATTATTTGATTCCTCAATTAACATCTACATTAACATTTGAATATGACTGTACAGAAAGATGCATGAAGAAAGATACAAAAGGAAAAAAGGTAAAGCAACAGTGTCAGTCACATCCAGCAAGCAAGTACTGTTGTTCATTTGCATGATCCTGCAGAAACACACTTCCATGGAATTTCCTTCCTCTAAGGGAAGATGTTCTTGCCTTGTGTAGCAGGAGCTGAATTATTGCCAGGAACCACAGTTGTGGTCTCTGAACTCATCAGCACTTAAAATTTGAAAGAGGTCCATAATAGCAATACATTACACTCAAAAGAACAAAGAAACTCTTAACAGATTTTTTTTTATATAAATGTGATTTGAATTACTTAAAAAAACCCAAAACAAACAATCAACACAACCCCCAAAAATCCCCCAAAACTGAAACAAAACAAAAACATACACACACATAAAAAAAATCCTCAACCAACCTGGTTATAAGGAAATAAATAACAAAACACTACATAAACAATGTCTCAAATATCCTACTTGATGGCTCCTGGAATATATCATCTCATTTTTATGCATTTCAGTTCCCACTGTAACAGGTATCAACCTATTAGGGACTTGAGCCTTGACAGAACCTCATTTACGAGTATTTGTTTTTAAATGCCTCTCCATTCTCTCTCCTAACAAAAGGTCCAAACCAGTACCAATGATTCTCCTGTTCCCTTTCTGATGGATGACGTTACAAAATTTCCTGACCTTGCAGAATTTTACATTTGCTTTCTTAACATTCTATTTTCAACCTTAACTGTCACTTTTATATTGCTCATAATCAGCCATGTATCTCCTGTGTAATTATTACTAAGTCCATTCTATTTGTACTCTTTTCACCAAATATCTTCATAGTACTATCATAATTTTGTTTGATTATGCATCTTGATTACACAAGAATTTATCATGGTCAAGGGAAATGCTTTCCAGCATAATTCAGTCTCTTCTGCACTCACTCTACTTCTCTCAACACTTCTAACTTTTGCTATCATCCTTTGATGAACTCCACCATTACACTTTTCATACTGCATTAATCTGTCTACTGTTGCCTCCTTGATCTTCAATGCATAATCTCTCAATTATGCTTTTGCATGTAAAATCTATATACACACATTCTGCATGACAACCTGTGACTATGAAAGCTCTCCTGTTTTAGGACCACTCTTGGCAAAATGTCCCTACTCAGCTTTCTTGAAAGTACTGCAAAAATAACAACCTCTTTCATCATCACCTACCTTCATTTTAAAACACACTAAGATGCTCTGATCTTTCTCTCTCTTTCTCATTTAGTATCCACATACATCCTACTGAGACCTTCTGAAGTTTTTTTTACTAATTTGATCATTCTCATTAAACTGCTGATCCATTTTAAGCATTAGCCAAAAGCCCTATTTATCTCTATCTGTAAGTAACTTCCAACAAGACAACACAACTGTTAAACCCTGAAAATTACCTTAGTGACAAAACTTGATACACTATAGTAAAAAAAAAAAAAGGGTGCTGAGGTGGTAGTGGGGGTTTAAGACACCAAGAATTAATACTTGCCTAAATGTGTAGTCCTTTTCTCTATATTCTCTGTGTTGTTCTTTCTGCTTAGTCTATAATGAGACTTCCCTGGCTATGTGTGACAATCTCCATAAATTTGAAAGGAAGGAAAACAAAAAATGTCTCCCTTTTCAGAAAACTCACTATAAGGCAGTATGAATAGCTTACTAAACTTCATCTATTAAAAAATAAACAAACAGCAACAGAACAAGGCAATTCAAGAATAGAATCTGCTAGGTTGTCTCTCTGTAGCTAACGTAGTCAGTGGAACCCTGATGCAGGTCTCCAGGAAAGCAGATCTTTACAATTAAACCAAAAAAAGTCAAGCCCTCACCACCACCAAACCCTAAAAGCAGAGCTCATATCGCTGCTGGGGGACAACACCAGAAGCACAGCAGCCACTCAAGGGACAGCAGGACTGTCTGCTTGAAAAGGGATACCACAAGCTGCTTTGTAAGATAACAGCAATAATTTCTGATGTACATATGCAAGCAAGAACGATGACCTATGCTCTTTTCCACCCTTCTCTATGCACTGAGGTAGGGCAAGAAGTAGAGAAAGGAGGTATGTCCCCTTTTTAAATAATGTGCTGGTTTTATTCTCTGGACACATCAGTGAGACTGACATATCAAATGAGAGTGGCAATAAGCACTATTGCTAAATGTAAATTGACCTATCTATAGTGAAATATTAAAAATATTTAAAAGCAAAAATAATTCCAATCATAGCAGGACAAAACCCTATGTAGTTGTATTACATCTGTAGAAACTGGCAGGAATTGCAGAGTTGTATGAAAAATACAGTTTGTCCACATTTTGGACTAATTCACCTGCCCTCTACCCACTAATTATTTTGATCAGAACAACTTACATTCCATAACTTCGTGCAGTTTTGAACAACAGCCATTTCACACACTCTGCTTACAGCAGGCTCAGTTCAAAAGTTCTTCTTCCAAATGACACAAATGTAAGGCCCAGGACGAGCAACAGTTTCCTATCATTTATGATCAAGAACTGTCAGAAAGAAACAGTACTTCACACCTGCTTCCACCTGTAAGATCCAAACTTATGTCTCTAAATATTTGTGTTTGTAGGTATTTAAAAAAAAATTCTCAGAACTTCTGAAAGTTTGCTCCATTAAATCTTTTCCTCTCTTGTTGACAATTCATTCTTAACATGTATGTAAATACTAGAGGTGGGACAGAAAGTCCGTGCAACCTATCCCACACTTAAGCTGACATCCAGGCTTGTATATGCTCTATAGATATGCATATGTAATAAAATTTATGCATTCTTACATAATCCACATACAAAATATTAATAATCATTACTAATTTTCTAAAAGTGCAAACAGCATTTAAAGAAACCCTTACTGCTCCACAACTGTATCCTTCTTATCTCTCTTAAGTGCAGCAATGCCCATGAAGAAATATTTTCCAAGATGAGACCTTTCTCCCCGCAAGCTCTTTAAGGAAGAGCCAAAATCCTTTATTTGATTATATGCAATTTTATGTCTTTATGATATTTTAATATAAGGACAAAAGTAATAGTAATTGTGATGATGACAGATCTTTTTAAACTGAAATGAAAATGGTAAATTCAATGTTAATGAAAACTATAAACTAACAGAACAGAAATCAATTCTGTTCACGCAGCACTGGTAGCGCAAGCAAAGATGCAGAAGAATCACTAGAAGGCTTGTAGCAGTAAATCAGAACCTCGGTGAAGAAAGCAGATGGTGTAACTCAAGTCACAGACCACTCGGTGCTTTACAAATAATGACAGCCTTCACTCAGTAGTGACCCACATCTGGGCCACAAGTCAACTAATATCCAGTGACCAATTTAAATGAGGGAGTTGGCCATTAAAGACCAACTTATCAGTATTCAGTTATATAACCCCTCCTTTTCCTTCTACACAACTACTCCATCCGCCTTTCCAAACAAAGTTCTCTCCACCAACATTCCCACATTCCTGTCTCCTTACCCAATGCATGAATGCACCTGGCTCACTAGTATTCACATTCTTCCCTTTGCAATTCAACTACCTATGCTCAAATGGTCTTCTCTCCCCCTCTCATTAAAATACCTCCAAACACTTTGTCTTCCCCCTTCTTTGGCCTGCAGCTGACTGTGAAGCAGCCTGTGCTATTTGGCTGGGCTGGAGGCAGAGCTAGCATGTGCCTCCCAGCTGGGTAGCTGACTTCTCAAGAGAACAAGCCAGACCAGCACACATGCACCTTAGAGCCTCCAAGCTGCACATTTGGATCAACTAACTGCCTGGTCAGGAAACATGCATATTCTTGATGGGCAGCTGCCAAGTCAAGAAATATATGAAGTCTCTGAAGCCACAAACCATAAAAAATGTACACCATCTGAACCAAACAAGCCTTGAGGAAAAAGACACAGCTCAGAGTCACTTCCACCTGGTGGTCTTCTACAGCACGCTCCTGTACAATAGATCCTTTAAAGTTTCATCTAGTAAGGGAATCAGATCAACAATCCTCTGTGTTATATGGTATGAGAAAAATCACATTTATGTTGTGTCTGCTCCACTATAACTTTCCATCATTACGTCCAAAATATAGAAAAAGGTTTTAATCATATTTATTTGACCTTGTGAGTCATGTAAGTCAGCAACACTATAGATTATACTACACTAGAGAAGTTATATTGAAAATGAATAAATTCTTTGATAAGTTTCTGAAAACAAGAAATAATAGTTAACAGTTCTTTGTTTTCCTTAACCAGATCACCTCCACCCCCCAAAAAAAGCTTCAATTTATTTCCTCATATAAAAAACAAATCCTGTTGCTTCTGTAACTCTTTAAAAAGAAAACCACCAAACCTTGAGTCTACAACTTTTGCTTAATGCTAAGACTTCCTAAAGACAACTAAGGAAATGAACACTGTTTAAACCAATTTCACTATCTTAAGTTTTGAAAATATCTTATTAACTTCGCTTTTCTAGTGTCTTCCCTTGCTAAAGCAGGCACATCTTGAGTTAATATACACAGTCCACATCTTAACACACCTGACTTTTACAAGCACATTGCAGGACTGACAGAGGATGCCACTCCATTTCAGCCCAGCTCTGGAGAGGGCTGAGATTCTCCCCAAGCAGATCTAAAGAAAATTCCATATGGGCAAAAGTCTACAGCAGACCTACAAAAAGCATCAGGTCACCACAAAACCAACAAAGTATTTTTGTTTTCTCTCTGGCACATGAATTTATGGACAATCATAATTTTAAACTGCATCATACACAAATATCCATATAGAAATTTATCAATACATTTAGGGAAAGTGTTTGTTTACAGTTACATGCAGAACAGTGAATTATTTTTAAGACACGTTTTTCTTTGATCTTAAAAAGCACTTTCTTCAACAGCTGGACTAACTCTGTTGAAATACAATTAAACTGCTTATTAGGAGAATGAAAGTTACTAAAGAAAAATGGGATTTGTGTAAACGTAAATACAAAAAAAATGCTGTATTCATCCATGATAAAAACACCTTTCTAGGAATGTAACTATATTTCACTAATATCATTAATGTGTCCCATAGTCATAGGATGTAACGATACTAAACATGAAATCACGGTCACCAAGTACTGTATTTTGATTTTATAACCTTTTACACTTTTACTATGATTCCATATGCATTGACTAACACATCATTCTAATAAATAATTTCATGTTATATAAGCAGAGCAGCACATGGCATTAAGCAGGGTAGCAAGTTTAGGTAAGGTCGAAGGAAATAAAGTACTTCAAAGCATTTGGGGAAAAAAAAAAGCTTACTTAACAGTATTCCAAGCTGTATGGTCTTTAGGGCCATTCTTCATTCAGATTCTTCAAATCCAATTAAACACAGTAATTCACTACAGGGTTCAGCCTTTACACATCATTGTGCTCAGAAAAAAAATTTTCACTTAAAAAAAAAAAAAGATTGCATCCCCATACCTTAAAGTTACAAAAATGACCTTGGAAGAACAAGCAAAATGCACACCAGTGCTGCAATGCCTGGCTGGGTCTGCAGAGTACCTGAAAGCACATTTTTCAGGTGTGTTAAATATCCTTTAGACATTCCTCTCGATCCTGTGAATTCTGCATGTCCACAGCTGCAGAAATTTTTTTTCAAGTACCACAGAATCTATTATAGTTTTGCTGTAAAATTCACTGTTTCATTGTTGCTAGGCACCTGACATTTAGTGCTTTGACCTCTTGCTCTTTTCCTGCATACACCTTTTCTTTCCTTCAATTTTCTTCACAATTAGGAATTCATTTGATTACAGTAAATATTCCATGTGCAGTCACTGGGTACAGACATCAAGTGGTCAAGGAACAGACGAATTCCAGCTTGTAGTCAAAGATTGAGAAGATGGTGATTAGAAGAGAATGAGAAACAAAAAAACCTGTGAGGCAGGCAGCCTGGGTAGGCAGTATTGTAACAGCGAATCCCTTCCCCTCAGCCCACAAGCAAAGGGAAGGATTTCTGAACTGGCCCATGTGGGTAACACCATGGAAGCCAAAACAGTGGAGAAAGGATGCTCAGAAAGCATACTCAAATCATCGTTAGAAATAACTAATATTGAGATTGATCAATCACTACTGTTTTGAGTGATGAGTTACAACTGTGTGTACACGTATGAGGGGAAAAAAGGTATCTCACAGTGATAAAACTGATCAGTGCTGCCATGGAATTTATTCCCATTTACCACAGAGAGCACAAGGCTCTATTATGAAGCATACTCTCTAGATACAAAGTTAAAGTTGCACATTCTTACTTAAATGAGATCATTCCTGATTTTTTCAGGTATTTACTGTAGCATTATATGAATATACACTGTTAGAAATGTGAATTTTCCTAGGTTTTCATAGAAGGTATTGGGGGGAGAAAAGTGTCCAAGAAACAGCTGTGTAATCCCCAGTGTTTCAAAGCTCTACAATTCTCCCCCAAATTATATAGGACATATGTGAATTCTGTAACATGGCACCTTTTACCTGGCCATTGCATGGATTCTATATCATTTAATCCAGGTCTCTAGAACCCAGATGCTCCTGAGCAATATAAGCATGTCAGGGAAGACCTGTTCCTAACTTTACTTCCACAAATTTTCCTTTAATACAAATATACCTTTAAAAACACACACACAGAGTTCTACACCCATCCTATGCCATGATCACCATTAACATACTCAGAACATGCTACATTTACTCTCAAAGTGAATTATTTTCATTTAGTTTAGTTAAGCCCCTGGGCTGTATCCCAAAAGAAAAGTTATCCCAACACACTACATCCCAGTAATACACATTGTTACAGCACTTCAAAGAACTTTTAATAGAGCTACTCAAATTCAGTCATGATTTAGTGATTTACACAGCTGAGAATCTCTACCTGTGGATTATCATGGAAGCATAGCAAACTTTGGACTGGGAGGCAGAGGGCAACCAGCAGACATCACAGCACGTAACAATGGAGAAACAAATGCAGCTGTAAGTATGATCCATCTAAACTTCAGCAAACAAACCTAAGAGAAGTCCAACTAACACTCAGAGAAAAGATCTGTCTGAAACAGAATGATCACCTTAATTTACAGGATTTTTATGCACTTTTTGCATCTACAGATCAAGATGTAACTCTGTAAATTATTCTGAAAGACTATTAATCTTAACAGTTGCTCCTCCCACACCAATAAAAAAGGAAACTGGTATGAACACAGTTCACTCCTGCAGGCAAACATGCTCCAGTGCATCATTCAACAGAACTCCACTCTCTTATAATAGTATGCAGTCCCTTTTGCACCATAGCTGGCTTGCTCCAATTTATCTGGAGTTAAAATAAATACATGCACATTCAGTTTAAAGACAGGAAAACAAAAAGTAGAGAACTTAGTGTCACTACTTTGTTGCTGAAAAAAAAAAGAAATCTAATTCAGGACTGCTTTGTCTTGAACTTGTTGCTCCAAGGAGACTGTATTTTAGATCTGATACCTAGCTCACTAATCTAGTGCCTCAGGCAAAGCCTAAGCTCACTATTCTGGGTACCATCTTGCTGTTTTATTATCCTTCCTTAAGATAAGCTTCTTTCTTTCAACCGTTCCAATATTTCTCTGCTTAGGTATCCCAAGTTTATTTATTCCCTAAGGAATAAAGATTGTTCTTTCTCTCATCTACACTGTATTTTCTGCTCCTCAACACTGCAGAGGGCAAACAAGCTTATGAATAGTTTTATTTTCCTCATATATTCCTAATTTATATTCATTTTCAAATATTTAAGATATGACATAGAAGGATGAAGGGACACAATCCCTGCATTAAAGAGCTTACAGTCTCACACTTCTCTGTGAGACAGGCAAACAAACATCAGTATACCCACTTTATAAATATGAATAAAAAAAGATGGCAAATGATTTAACTAAGGCCACAGAAGAAATACTTATCAGCTGGATAACCAGAAACAAGATCATGTGATGGGATCTCTGGCCTATACCAAATTCCCTCTGTGAACTATGTCTTCTAATAATGTGGACTGGTACTATAGTTACTCCAAGAAGTCCCATTTAAGCTGCAAGATACCACTCTGAACAAGCATTTCAAAATAAAACACAACAAAACACAAACAATCCATTCAGATAGTCTGTTACACACTTAAGTTCTCAGTTTTCCAGTTCACAGAACATAACATTATCCTGTTTTATTTTTCAAACAGTGCTTCCTCAGCTATTGAATAAAGACATGTATTTAAAAGGTAGTAAGCAATAGTATCCTCCTATGGACGCTTTAACTAACACTTAGGAAGAAAAAGTTTCCCTGTCAGAACTGGATTCTAGCATTTTTTTTTACATACAGAGATATATATATATATATATATATATAAAGGCTTTATTGTATTTGGATTTCATTCCTATTTGATATTCACTCTCAAAGTAACAGTCTGAACTTCTGTGCACCTCTAGTACCTCACCTATAAAACTTAACAAATTATCCTTCACTATTTCAGTCCTGGGGAAAGTGGGGAAGGAGTTAGGAAAGCAAAATAGAGCACACAAGTCGTATCTATTGAGGTTTAACTGCAAATAAACAAGGTAATTAAAGCCTACTAGCTCTAAAGTGAAAAATAAAACACCCTTTTCCTAGCCCAGGCTTATTCCCTTTCACAAGAAAAGAAGAATAGCCTTGTATTCCATACACATTCTTGATCTTGTTGTAATATTCTTACCATTTATTCAAACCTAAGATGCTGCGACACCTATTAATAATTTTAAAGCATAAATTAATTTTGATACTGTTTCAGTTACAAGATTAGAAAATGGTCTCAATGTACAAACTTGCCACCAATTATTAGAAGATTCAGTAGGTCCTAAAATTCACCACAGTTATTACAGTACTGCCAGAAACTTGTCTTTGTAGGTTATTAGTTCTGACATCTGTCTAGATAAGCTTTCAAGTTAAACAATCAGAATGCTGTATTAAAACTGAAGAAGCATTCACCCCTCCCCAAATAAACCAATATATTTCAGCTTAGCAGCAGTGATTTAGGTCATTTCTAACAAAAAGCATGCAGAAAAAGAGTCAGGAAGACAAAATAGACTAACATTCATTGCACTAACTTTTCACTACATTTTCAGCAGTAGAGGAGTTTACCCTCTGAAGGAAAAGCTCAGAAACTTTGATAAAAGCCAAACTCATCTGCAGAGTGACTTCTATCACAACATAACTCTAAGAATAATCAATTTTAAGGTAGCTACATTTCCTTTCTCTTGCTGCTTGCTCTCCTCAGAAGAGGCCTGATGCAAATTTTGTGTTACAGAAGTTCTATTTTCTTTTGAGCAGATTCCCAGCAACTCTGACAAGACAGTTTCCATTCAAATAAATAACTTCTACTGAGAGCCAATCTAGATTTAAAACCAAAATATTTAACTATCCCTATATAAAGCTTTACAGCATTAAGAGTAACTACTCCTAATTGTGAATGTTAACTATATGATTACAGTACAAGCAAAGCAAAATTCCCCCTTCAACTATGTAAAGTACTTGCTTCAGACTTAAAAAAGCAAGGTCCCAGAAGTGTGACTGAAACACATTACAATTCTTATATTCAGAAGGGAAACATAATTTTAAAAAGAAAACAAAGAAACAAACAAAAAACCCCAGTGTTATTCAAGGATGGACAGAACCTGTAAGGTCATCTGGGCCATCTGGCTGCCAGTCCTGCCTCATTACCTGTTGCACAGGTATTAGTGTCCTGACCAGGCTAGTTCTGAATGACCCATGGTGAGGGTTTCCCCCTTACTCCACTTAGCATACTATTCAGAAGGTATACATGTATATTTTGAGGTTTTTCGTGCTGCTATCTGCTCTGAATTTTTCTCTTAGAAAAACATATTATACATCATTTATAACATAACTATATTAACAGTCTCTTATTTATTACTATCTCTCTTTTAAGCATTTAGGCCCTTCAACACACCTGTAATATACCATTTCCCCTTTGCACTTAAAATGTTAATTTCCCAATTAAAACATTTTCTTTCCCAAATCTTTTTTCAAGCCAATTATCACCCTCAGCCTTAACATTTTGCTGCTCTTCTCTAAGCTTCTGTTAAGTTGCCCCACCTGTTGCAAAGACTCTGAAAAGTAAAACAGTACTCCAAATACAGTCATACAATTTCATACAAAAACTCATCTCCAACTTGTTCAATGCCTCTGTGGAGGCAACCTAAACTCATTCTGATTTCTACAAAAATCTATATATCATATTGTAAATTAGGTCCTGTTCCTCCTGTCAGGAGCACACACAAATCCCTTTCATATGAAAGGGAGTTGGGTGCACACAACTGACAGGATTATCAGGCCCATGGTATCACTCCTATCCCTTTTTCAGCAATACTGCTTTCCAGGTTATTCCCTCACAATGAATACCTGTTTTGGATTAGTCCCTCAACTGTTTTAGCTTGCATTTTGCAAACTAAATCTCATTTGTACTTTCAACAATGTGCCTAACTTCTTTAGATAACCTTTTCTTTTTTGCCCTGCCTTGTGTTTAACTCTTCTCACTATCACTGCCTGCTAATGTCACAATTGGACTATTCACCTTCTTGTAAAGTTAATCAGTCCAGACACTAAATATGCCTAAAGTGGCTAAACTTGAGTTATTACATGTATACATAAGCAATGATGTTACTCTTTTAGCACCCAAAACTGATGTGACTCACCAAATCTATTCATTATACTTTGTTCCATTTCTGGTTATGGTCCTTTGACCAATTTTTCATTCTGATGACCAACCACACATGTAAATAATTTGTTAATGAAACATTTTGAGATGCATTTGAGTTGTAGAAAATATGTAAAATACTCCTAGAGCTACAACATTCTCTTCATTCACTGGGGCCTTGAACCTGCAATCAGATCTGGCAAGGAAGCCAGTCCTGTACTTCTCCATACTCACTGATCTGTGTGCAGATGCTGTTGCAGTATCAGATCCTAATTTTAAACATTGAGTAAGAATAACAAAGAAAACTCTTTTAAAGTAATTTTGCTTTGAAAATTCAAAGCTGCTTATTACTGTTTCCTTAATATTTCTGTCATCATTTTACTAGGAACAGAATCCCTTAAATTTATCTGGTTCTTCAGCTCATGCCTTTTTTTTCTTTCCATCTTTGTTTTACTTTTTCTCCTTTTATTAATAAAACCCCACAAACAAAAAACCACCACCACCACCAAAAACATCACAGTAGTATTATTCATGCTCTCAGTGGCATCTTGAAGATCAAATTACCTATAACTATCTTAAAACATTTTAAGAACCCTCCCTATTTTTTGTCAATAAGTATTTCATATAGTCCTGATTGGTTTAGCTTCTCACACTTTTTCAGCCTACTATATATGGAATTTCAAGAATTTCAGCATGTCTTGTCTTCACAGTAACTTCACACAACTTCTCATTTATGAACTGACCTTTTTCCTCTCTACTTGACTTCCCTTTACATCCCCAATACTTCTAACAACAAATTCTTATTCACCTTTGAAGAGTACTTACTAATTTCTGCTGCCTTTGCCAGAAGCTTGCAGTACACACCTGCTTCCCACCTTTCAGAAATTCTCTGCAGAACTGAGACTTAAACTTTTTTTACCTTACACTTAGCCCTTTCACATAATTTCTCTTAATGCAGTTAAATACCTTTCAAAAGCAAACTGATTTTT
This sequence comes from Galbula dea, assembly GCA_013399015.1. Classification (NCBI taxonomy): domain Eukaryota; kingdom Metazoa; phylum Chordata; class Aves; order Piciformes; family Galbulidae; genus Galbula; species Galbula dea. The sequence goes on from VWZX01011033.1 coordinate 907,418, forward strand.
AATTCAATTAGGCATACTTAATTTGTGCATTTACTTTACAAGGTCCCTCACTCCCCAAGAACAGATGAAGACCCACAACAGAAATAAATGTCTCACTTACACTCACATGAAAACCAACAGAACCTTATACTAACATATGAGGTCACATCAGCCCAATTCTTTGTAGGACTGTAACCTAATCAACCATTAACATAAAACAGGCTATATTTCACATTAACTTTCTTTTCACCTACTGTATGCCTACCAATGAACAAAAAGGTAAAAGCATGCCCCCATTACTGATGTTTACATTTATTACCCTATATTAAAATATTTTCATTAGCATTATAAAAGAATCTTTAAAGAAGCGTTTAGAAAATGTTTTTCTAATTCATCTCAGCTGAGATTAAACATCTCATTTGCTCTCCATCCAATGGAATTACACTCTCTCATGCTGTAGAGACTCACAGAACTACATTAACAAGTACAGTCTATCAATGGTTATCGGCACTGTGGCTTTTGACTGCTCACTAAGAACCACAGCACGTAAATTCACCTGTCAGACACAAAGCAACATAGGCCCATAGTTTGAATGGTCCAGAGTTTCCCCACTAGAAATAACTTTTTTCAGTGAGGGAACAGAGAAGGCAGTACAAGGTAGACAGGATTGTCTGTCATGCATTCGAATATCACCTATCGTAAAGCCTATCAGAATTATATCAGAAGATTAAACAATTCACACCTTGAATGAAGCCTAACATACATTCCCAAAGACACATAGCAAAATGCCACAACAGTCCAAATGAAAAAGTCATTTAAACAAAAAGCACACACCTCACAACTGCCTAGAAAAACCATGACCCTGTGATTGTTTTGCAAAACACTTGGTTTGATGGAGCCAACAGGACTACTGACATCACACTAATAATTCAACTTTCTAAATTTTAAGTCAAAAGGACAGTATAATTAGAAATCAGAAATATCACAGTGAAATGAGCAAGTGGTCCATACAGCTTGAGATGCTATCTCAGTGAACATGGTATGCCAGATGTTTCATAGGAAGAAGCAACTTTCATCACAAACCATCACAAATGCAAATGTGTTCAGGTCGGTACACACCAGTGAATGAATGCCTCTGAATTCAACAGGGTCCCACCTGCCATGGAGGTCTCTCACTTCACAGCACACACAACATATGATTGGATAAAAATGCATATCAAAGTTGATAGGCCTCTTTTTTTTCTTTTTTTTGGCTTTGTTTGCAAAGTCATTACAACAGTGAGACCAAGAAAACAGTCATACTTGAGACTTGAGGAACATTTTTTCCCAAGGATAATTGCTCAGGAGTTCATGAAAATCTAGCCCTCTAAGAAACCTCAGGTTATATTCTTCAACATAGATAAATGAGACACATTTTACAAATTTATCATTACAGCTTTTTGTTGTTGTTCTCCTATAACCAAATCCCTTCCTAAACCTTCTGGGTTAAAGCTAAACAGACACTAACTTAGCAGAAATACACAGAATGTGTATATACAGCCTTATTACTGCACATGTAAGGAGGTGAACTCAGCTGGGAAACACTTCACATCAAACTTAGATTACATCAGAAGCAACAGTGAGTAAAGCAGCAATTTAGAAACACCAAATACACACACAAAAGTTTAAAAAAAAACCCCAACAAAATAACTACTAAAAACCAATCCACCCCAAAAACAATAACCTTGACAGTTTATTTCATAATGGCCCAAGTAAATCACAGATTATGATAAAAGAGACACTTTAAAAGATTCTTCATCTTAACTATCAACTTTTCTAAATTCCAAATAAATACAAAAAACCTTTCAATTATTTGCATGTAGTAATTTATGCATATTTTCAGCAACTCTATTTTAAATAATGTCAATACCAGCATGCTAATAATAAAAATAACATTTTTGTATGTCTGACTCTAAATTTAAAAGTAGTATCTTATTAAAAATTAATAGTCATTAGAAGGCTAAATTAACATTAATTGTGTTAACTGTCACATCATATAAATGCTTTCAAAATACAGATGAAAATACGAATTACATACAACCTTCTGCTGCAAAAAGTTAGATCTTTTAAACACTTACTAAACATGGAAATAAAAAGATAAAAGCAAAAAATAATTTGCAAATTATATGTAAAATCTACTCAAGTAACAGACTGCATTATCCAAGAGAAAAAAAAAACAAAACCCAAAAAACTGCTTTCTATGATCAGACAAATCTTCCACAACACTGTCTCAATACTATGTGGCAGAGGGGGGGAAAAAAACGAAACAAAACAAAAAACAACAACACAACAGAGAAACACATCCTAAAGAGAGCTTCCCACTTCATTTCTAGGCCTGCTAGCAGTCATAAACTTTGCTAAAGCTATTAAGAATGGTAATTTCTTTCCTTAGTCTGGATCTTAAAGCAATCACATGTCACCACCAAAAAAAAAAAAGAAAAAAGAAAAAAGAAAAATTCAGTAACTACAGATAACTAAGGTTTTCCAGGCATCATTGCAACTCAATAACTGCTCCACTGTGCTATGAACTCTACAGCTTCAAGCTGGAAGTCAATCTAGGACAACCAATAGAAAGTGCACCTGTACAATTACTGCATTTCCTAATTCAGAAGGCCAAACTACAGACAGATGAAGCTTGTGTGTACCCAGATTACCAAAACAGAAGTCCAAAAGCCCATACATCTTTTGTGCTTATTGCACATCTATTTTATCATTAATTGCAATGAAAAATATCATTTATACAATTCAGAAAGAATATTACATTCCTTAACCAATGCACATAAAACTTTATTCTAAATTAAATATAACTGTCTATATACAGCATCTAAAAACGCTATATACACAATAATTTAGTCTTTCCCAAAAAGAATAATCACAAAAAGTTAATAAAAATTAATTTAAAAAAATCCAGTAACTGTACAGTACCATGCACAGTAATTTAAAATATTCAATATAAGCTCCATGCTGAAAAATAATCTGCATCACAAAAAATAACCTGGACTATTTCAAATAATGTAATCTTATTTTTTAAAAACTACAGAAATCTACTATTTTTCAAGTGATAGAAAAATTATTTAGCTCTTTGTACTCTAAAATAAAAAATAACGTATGCTGCTAGTAACTGATAACAATATAATTTGTCCAAAGCAGTCTATCATCCTGCAGATGCATTTTCATTCAATGACTGACCCCACTGAGCAGTAAACAAGTGTACATATATCAACACATTTCAGTGCCCCAAAAATTGAGCTAAGTTTCTATAACTGCAATAACATGATCTCTTAGTAACAGTCCTTCAGTACCATCGTTCTAAAACAATCAATAAAAATGGCTCTGACATATACTGTTTATATACTTGGGCTCCCTTCAAAGTTTAAGGCTTGCAGATGTAAAATACAAATAAAATAACTACAAAACAGAATTACCTTTAACTGATCACTGCACCAGACCAGTAAGGAATTACAAGTCCTTTCTGCTTTATTTTATAGCATTTTTAAAGAGAAGGGATATTTTTATTATTGCACACACTGAAAACCGAATATAATCCCACACTCAAAAATACTACTGCAACAGCTTGATAGCACTCACCGCAAGTAATACTGTTTTAAAGCGAAGGCAGCGTTAGAACAACTTCTGGGAAAGTTAAACTCCTCTACAATTTCTCCCCACTGATTCTTCTCTGATACCTGTCAAAAACAACACACAGGCCGAGATACACAACGTACACATAAACACGTCGTTGACAGTAAACACCACAAAAAACCCACAAGCTGCCATGAAGCAAATAGATAAATATATAAAAAGAAATAAACGGGTATGTATATGGTATTTAGGGCCATATATTTTATTGACAGTCGGTAGTATTTCCCCTTCGGGAATAACCCCCCTTCTCACCGCTATTTTACTTGCTTTATTTTTTAATACACACGTTATTTTTTGCGGGGAGGACGGGGGAACACGGCCGGGAGGGTTGGTATTGTTTTGGGGTTTGTTTGTTTTTGTTTTTACTGCCTGGACAATAACCAATCGGGAGTCCCTCTGTCGCCCCCTTTTAAATCCTAACGCGGTCCGTTAAAAACCCAAAGAAGTTTAAAATAATGCGGGGAAGTGTTGGCGGGGGCGCCCCCTGGCCTGCGGGGCGCGGGGGAGCCGGCCCGGGGGGTCCCCCCCAGACAGATCCACAGGCACAGAGAGGCCTTTCTTTTGAGGCCTACATTTCTGTCCCTAGCCTTGAAGCCTAAAGATGGCTATTTGATTACACACCGTCTTGGGTGCCCCTTTTGTTATTTTTCTCCGGGAAGGGTTCGGAGGGCAGCGCCCGGCCCCCCCCCCGGCTGCGAGTATCGTTTCCTAGCCCATGCTCCGTGCCGATTATCGATGTTAAACATGCCCGCTAATTTTGAGTTGCACTAAAACTGCACTCAGACTCTCTCCTCTCTGTCTCTGCCTCTGTGAGGGAGAGAGACACACACACAGAGCTGCCACCACAAGCGAAAGAAAACTGCCTCTCGTCGACCGGAGCCCTCTGCACCCTCCTTGCCTTCTCCCGGGGAAAGGGGGCAGGGGTGAGGGGCTCCGGCGGACGCGGGAGAGGCAGGAGCGGGGTGTGCGCCGTACCCCCGGATCCCCCTTCATCGCTCAACCGACAAGGCCAAGCCACCAACCTGCCTATCTGCTCGCTTCCTTCTTCCACCCCCCACCTTCTCTAACCGGCTTTAAATAGGACGGTTCTCGGCCACCCCAGCTCCCCCCGCCGCCCCCGGGGGTCAGAGAAGACTTTTGGGAAGAGGTTAGTGGGAGGGAAACCCAAATTAAAACTTCCACTCACCTTCCCAAATCCGCCTAAAGTGGTGACTCTGGTGTAGAGAGCGTGAAGATCCAGCTCCTTCCCACCCACCACAGGGATCTTCTTAAAAGGAGACCTGCCAAAGGAGATACACACAAAACACCACAACTTGTCAGCTCTGCCCCCTTTTCTCCCCTCGCTGGGGCTGCCGTGTCCTTCAGGGAAGGGGCTGGAAGTTGGATCTGGTCGGTTTAAAAGCCTCCCCCCCTCCCGTTCCATCTCCCCATTTTCCTCACCCTCTGCTGTGGTGAAACTGCCGCAGCTCGTCCAGGAAAGCGAGTCCCTTTCTCCGCTGGTCTGCGTGGTTTTTACCCGTCGAATTTGCCATTTTTGTATTAAAAAATGTTCTCGTAAAAAAAAAATCCAATTAAAAAAAAAAAAAACGGCCGACAACAACAACAACAATCCCCGGCTCCTCCTTGTCTTTAAGAGACCCAGGTGCCCGTGCTCGGCCGGGGATCAGCCATGGAGAGGGGCTTGTTTAAAAAAAAGTTTAAAAGGAATAAGGGAGCCCAGAGAGTGTGGTAATTGCGAGTCCTGTCTCCACACAACACACGGGCAAAGAGACAGGGAGGGAGAGGGGCACCTCTCAGTAATTCCTCCTCCCGCTGCTGCTGCCTCTCTCAGCACCACAAACCCAACCGATCCAGCCTGCACATGAGACTCAACATGGTGCTGCTGGATCACACAATGAATTGGGTTACTGTTGTGGTGGGGTGGGGGGGGTGGGGAGCCGGAGTGAGGTATTGACAGTGTGTGTGTGTTACAGCCGCGGCTCCATGCGATCTCCCTCTCCCTCGCTCGCTCGCTCCCTCTCTCACACACACACACTGTACAGCTACGGCAGCGGCGGCGGCGGCGGTGGCGGCGGCAGCGGGATTCACTTCTCTTCTCTCTCAGACAAAAAGATCTGAGGCCGCCGTGCTTCTGCCTGGACGAGAGCGCAACACAGCGGACCCCGGAGGCCGGTCCCGGTACTGCAAAAGGCAGCTCTAAAGGCAAAAGCCAGCACAGCCCCAGCAAGCAGTTCCTGGCGGGGAACAATAGGCTCCTCTCGCCGCTAAGGGCTCATCTGCAATGTGCCGCAAACTTCACACAAAGCCGGGCGGAAAGAGGCGAGGGAGAAGGAGAAAAGGGGAGGAAAAAAACGGCTACTACCGGTTGTTCCAGGGCTAGGGGCCGGGGAAAGGGCCCTCCCTTACCAGGCTCGCACC
>VWZX01011034.1:8316-19856 GCA_013399015.1 Galbula dea
CTCATACAATTGGCCTTTGCCCATTAATCCAGCCTGTCTAGGTCCCTCTGCAGAGCCTCCCTACCCTTAAGCAGAATGACACTCCCACCCAGCTTAGTGTCATCTGCAAACTTACTAAGGGTGCACTCTATCCCCTCATCCAAGTCATCAATAAAGATGGTGAACAGAAGTTGTCCCAGCACTGAGCCCTGGGGGACACTACTCGTGACTGGCCCCCAGCAGGATCTGACTCCATTGAGCACAAATCTCTGGACTCAGCCATCCAACCCATTTTTTATCCAGCNTGCCCTTCTCTGGACTCTCTCCAGCACCTCAATGTCCTTCTTATACTTCAGTGCCCAAAACTGCAGACAATATTCAAGGTGTGACCTCACCAACGCCAAGTACAGGGACAAGATCACCTCCCTGCTCCTGCTGTGCTCATACTAACCACGAGCAGCCAGCTCCTCTAGGAGAATGCTGTGGGAAACTGTGTCAAACACCTTGCTAAAGTCAAGGTAGACAACATCCACAGCCCTTCCTTCATCCAATAACCATGTCACCCTGTCATAGAAGGTGACATCATGTTAGTTAAACAGGACCTGCCCTTCATAAACCCATGCTGACTGGGCCTGATTCCCTGGTTGTTCTGCATGTGCTGCAAAACTGTACTGAGGATGATCTGCTCCATTATTTTCCCTGGTACAGAAGTCAGACTAGCAGGTCTGTAATTTCCCAGGTCATCACTCAGTCCCTTCTTACATATGGGGATAACATTGGCTGATTTCCAGTCTGCCGGAACCTCCCCAGTCAGCCAGGACTGCTGGAAAACGATGCAAAGTGGGTTGGTCAGCACCCCTTCCAGCTCTTTCAATACTCTTGGGTGCAGCCCATCTGGCCCCATGGATTTGTGCTCATCCAGATGATGCAACAGTTCAATGACTAGCTCCTCCTGGATTGTGGGGAGGTCATCCTGTTCCCAGTCCCTGTTTCCTATCTTTAGGGTGTGGATTCCCTCCATATAGTTAGTCCTAATACTAAAGACTGAGGCAAAGAAGTTATTAAACACCTCAGCTTTGTCCTCATCTTTTGTGACTAAGTTTCCTCCAGCATCCATTAGAGAATGGAGAGTTTCATTTGTCCTTCTTTTGCTATTAATATATTTAAAGAAACTTTTCTTCTTGTCACTCAACATGGAGACCAGGTTGATTTTTAAGTGGGCTTTGGACCTAATTCCCTCCATACACAGCCTCATGACAGCTTTGTAGTCATTGTGAGTGGCCTGCCCCTTCCTCCAAAGGCAATAAACTCTCCTTTTCACCCTGAGTGCCAGACAGAGCTCCCTGTTCAGCCAGGCTGGTCTTCTATGCCACTGGCTTGCCTTACAATGCATAGGCATGGCCTGCTCTTGGGCCTTCAACATCTCAGTCTTGAACAGCATCCAGCCTTCCTGGACTGCTAAATCCTTAATTACTGACTCCCAAGAAATTCTGGAAATCAGGCTACAAAGTATGTTAAAGCCTTCAGAATTCTAAGACTACGAATGCTTAGTCTGGACTGGTAAAACAATTAGTGAGTGCAAGTTGTATACTCAGACAGGGAGGGACTTCTACATATGGGAGTCTGCCACTTTGGGAGAGTAATTGCTTGTCCATTTTTTTTCTTTCAGAAGCTGACTAACAAAATGTTAGCCTTCACAGTCCCTCATATTATGCTCTGTGAATAGCTCAGAAACATTGTGTCCACAAAGAGCTGAATTCAGTCCACGAGACAATAGTCTCCTCTAAATTCTGTCTTCTTTGACTTTTCCTAGTCTCAGCTAGCTCTCTGGTGCTAACTGCTGAGATAAAAGGTGTCCCAGTTTCCTGCATACATTCCCTATTATAAAAATATAGCCTTTCCCTATTCTGTGCCTTTTTATCTTGGGCATGAGACACCAATTTAGTTTTATATTCAGGATAGCTCCCTGGCATTAACTGCATTTCCAGCCTTTACATTTGTGAGGCTTTTCCACATAGGCTTTACATCCCTTACAAAACATTACAAGTGGAAAATCCATTTACTTTTTAATAACAGGGACAGATTTATTTATCTAAATGTTTTTCAGGCTTATAAGGCATTTAGGGCATCTTAAACTTCCACATAGGCTAGCTGCACAGCCCTGCAACTCAAGGACTGAAGCAACTCAAAATATATCAACATATTTATTTTTTTTATGAACTCTATCCTGACTCCTACTCCTCTGTTTTGGATAATAATTATGATCTTTGAGCACTGAGACCCTGGCTGTGCTGTTTTTGCAGTATCTGTGGTCACCTAGAGCATACACAATGAGAATGCATCACAAAGACTCTGTCTTGTCACTTCCAAAATAAATATGGTTTAACAAATCAGCATTGTTTTGTGCCCAGTCTGTTTTTTATTTGCTAGACCAAACCAACTCTACTGCTCATTGTCCTTTTTGGACAGTGTCTTGAGGCTTCTCCCCAGGGTCACCATGTACATGTTACTAAGAATTTCACTTTCTGATCTGGTTTATCATTTCTATATGGACTGGGGACCATTTACCTTGGGTTTGGTTTGACTCAACATGTTGTTCTTGTCCCTCTTCTTATCCTAACTGACATGCTGTCCCCTCTTTCTCCCAGCTTTTAATAGCTGCTGTTCATTAGTTTGCCCCCACTCTCTGCAGCCCATTCCCACCCCACACATACTAGAATTTGTTTTGCACTTGTTCTAGAAAAGAGACCACAAGACTCACCTCTATGTCTTCCTCCCTCCATTTTTCTTTCTCTTGGTTGATCTTCTACTATGATCATAATACCAAGTAACCAAGACTGTAGAATTTGAAGCCAATTACAAGCATCTGATTCATTCTGCAATTTCATCAGCAGTGTAAATTTTGCCAGAAAATCTGCTTTTAGCCTTATCAGACATCTCTTTTAGATACAAAGGTGTATTCTTCCTTTCTCAGCAGAGATCTTGTTTCTTTACTTTTAAACTGATCTTCATACATAGTTTTCCAAAGCCTGAGAGCATCAAGGGGGTTCACATCAGGATGTCTGCCTTGAAAGTGTAAAGGAAACTGTGGTTATAGGTCTTCATAAACTTCAGTAGTGCATACCAAGAGGTGTTGTGTGTTTTAAAACACTTCTACTTCTCTGATTGTAGTGTTCTGGTAAAACACTCTATAATGGATATCTTTTTTCACTATTAGGAGCAAATTGGTGAACATTATCCTGCTTTGACTACTTCTGTGAAGGCTATTTTAGAAAGCCTTTTAGCCTCAGTGCACTTGTAGTGGTCTATACACCCTGTTAAAACTGCTTCTAACAGCCACAAGTATTGCAGACCTCATTCAAACACCATCCAGACGTGTTTGGATAATACGTTTATTACTCTGAAGATATTTTACTGTCATTTTGTTTGGACAATTGTTATATATCCACAAAATCTCACTGCCCTTGAGCATCCACATTCTCCACAATCATTGTGTTTCTCTAAAGGCATTTTATTACCTTCTGTAAGGTGTAAGTATTACCTCTATCCAAGCCTTGCTGCTCTCCTTGCTTTCTGTTCACATCAAGTGTTTGGCGTCAAAAAGTGGATTTGTGCAATCCAGCATAGACACAGCTATTAACACTCAGTTAATACAGTCAGTTTAACTTGTGGTCAAAGAGTCTTTATTAATAAGGTATCAGGCAGGTGTGACAGGGGTTGCTTGCCTAGCATCTTCAGGCTTGTTTTCTCCTCTCTTTGAATGCTGTTGTCCCTTCTTTAAATGATGCTGTCTCAGAAAAGAACATAAATACCTCACAATAAGAAATGCTGTGTCTTTCTTCTCATCAACCAAACCTGACTTCTGAACACGTTAAATGAATGTGTGAAGGCTGTAATTGTAATGCAAATAACTGTGACCACAGCTCATGGGTGTGGAAAAATCAGACCTAGAAATATCAGGGGCAAAGACACTGCCACCCTAGATAGGTAGAAATTCAGCAGTTACTATAATAGCATTTGTCTTTTACTGCTTTTTANCTCCTGAGCTCCTCTCTCCCATATGTTTCACTCCTAGTCATCTGCATGATAGCCACAAGGGAAGGGACTCATGACCCTGAGCTGCCAGCCAGGCTTGGAAGCGCACAACACCTGGCACTCCCAGGGTATAAAGGACTGTGAAGGGAGTTGCAAGTAGTTTTCTTGATAGTAACTGAAGCAACCAAATGTGAGCAGGGCAGTACTGCTTTTCTTACTCATGGAGAAGCCAGAACTGTGAACAGGAAGCTTGTTCTGTCTGGGAGAGAGTAAAGGGGAAAGGTGACCAGGCAACCACAAGTAGCACCACCAAGTGCAGATACGGATGTTTTGGCCAGACCCAGTTATTAGAATTGGAGAAAAAAAAGATGTAAATAGAAGAACCACAGGAATGCCAGAAGAACAGGTTTTGCCTGTGTACCCTTTTGCATGAAGGCTTACAGGTACAAGTGACAGGAATTGAAAGACCTCAAAATCATCTTGTGAAGCCAGCTTGCAATTTGTGCCTGCCCAAGGAATGCCTGAGAGACTCTACCCTTGCTGAGAAGGGAGTCTAACTGGAGAACAAGGTTCTCCCTGCGCTCAAGCTCAGGGATATTCCTAGCTGCTGTGGACACGACAATTCCCCACCCCAACATCTGACCCTGCCTCTGAGAACGAAGCCTCATTTTGTTCTTTTGTGAGTCCTGGAAAAGGGAAGGAAGTTTATCAACAGTTCCAACTCATGCTGATCTTCTCTTGCAGCCATTCTCTCACTGTTATTGTTCCACAGAGAAAAAGTCACTCTAAGGACTCAGTTTAATCCCTACTGGAGCAATCTTGCTACTAAACTTAGGAAGTGGGGCTAGAAAGAAAAAGAGTAAAGAAAACCAAGCTCACATGCTGTTGCAATCTCAAGCATGAACAATGAATGCCCCACTAGGAATTTCTGAAGAAAAGAAAGAGGTGTTACTGACTGCCTCAGAGCTGCAGCTTCCACATCAGAAGGAGCATGCTTTCTCTAACATGCTAGATGGAAACAGTCTGCAGGGTACCAAAAAAGTCTAAGCTGATCTGAAGATTCTAGGAATGCAACTCTTTAATATTCTGGATTTGCAGACTCAGTTGTTGCTACATGCACATTCAATACAAAGAAAGAAGCAGTGTGTAATTACACACTCAGAGATGCTCTGCTGCTTTTGCCAGCTCAGGAAATACCACCCTGTGTTAGAAAAACACCTTTCCTACACTTGGCAAAAAAGGCTAGGGGAGTAGAAGGAGTATTATCAAACTGAGATATGGTGATGCAGGGAAAAATGAGGGTCAGAAAGCACTTGGCAACAAAGATAGAAGGATGTCTGTTTGCTTTCAGAAGGGAGCAGGTGAGCAAATAGAGGTCCAGTTGGACTGAGCACAAGTTCATCAGGGAAATGTACAGAACATGCATGTGTGTTCGTTTGAACTACTGTATTTACACTGATGCACACATGAGGAGAAAATTTTGGGAGAGGATGTAACCAACAGGAGTCTTACTTTTAAAGACACAGCTGGGAGAGGACTGTCGCCATGCTGAAAGGCATTTCTCTGCCTTGCACTTGTACTGCTGGGGAGCTCCCAGAGCCTACACTTATGAGCAGTGGAGGAGAAACACAGCTGTTGACTGAGAAAACACAACGTTCAGTTTGTCTTTCCTCTGGATTTTGTACCAGTTGCTTGCATTAACATGCTTAGATAAAGCATATTATATGTATATATTATTATATATTTATATATATATATTATATATATATAAATATTATATATTCTCACTCTTTACAGTAATGCACCCAGTGATAGCGACAGGTTCATTGCTGTTACATTACATGGGTGAAATGATAACATCTTCCAAAGTCCAGTGTAACAGAGAGGTAAATGATTTTACCAGAGTAATTTGCAGCAGTTTGCATGATTCCTAAATGGCAAAATTGCAACTAAATTTTCAAGTCATCCCAGAAAACTAGCAATAAGACACTTATTTAATCAGATATGTTCGAGATATGGCACAGATAGTAATGGACCATGAGTCTGGATTTACAAAGTCACTGTTACCCTCTTTATTTTTTTAACAAGTTTATATAATCTCAGCATCAGCTACCCTGCTGGTTGAATGGAACAAAAAAAGCCATGTTATTAATACATCCAGTAGTTGCTAGGATAAGAGATAAATTGATCCCAATGGCTTTCAGTCCACATACTTGATATGTGCAATTTATTAAAGCCCAGAAAGTTGGACTTTTGCCTGTTTCTCTTACTGAATTTCCTGGCCTAAGAGGACTGTGTGAGAGCCTGAGTTGGAAAACTATTATTGGCAGGGGAGGGATTTCCATATCTGACTTTTATTAATGTCATTGAGAAGGGAACATCCAAATCCCTCACCTTTGCTCAATAGGCTTTCCCTCGAGGTAATAATGCTTTTTCACAGAACTTTAAGTCCTTGAAAAGAAAAAAAAGTATATATCTTCAGAATAGCATTTTTAGTTCAGAAAGACACTTTCATTGCCATATTTTGTGGTTACTGGCATACTCAAAAAACCAAAAATATAATTTTTGTCTGTATTAGCTACTGTCATTAACGACATGATGCCTTGAGACTGATAAAAAAAGAATTATTTGTAAGTTCTTCTCAGTAAATTGTCTATTCTAAATATCATTTCTGAAAGCTCATCACTGAAAAAGAGATCTCCTGAGTCTGGTAAATATTACATGTCAGATAAAATGTAAAAAACAAAACAAAACAAAACAAAAACCATTAGTTTTTTCAGTTCATCTTTTATTCATTCTTCTTCAGTGTGGGTGTCATCCCTTATAGTAAAAGGACACTTTCTATTTATTAGATTTCAGTTATATTTATGGTATGTTCATGTAGGGCTATTCTTGTTTTATACCTGAAAGTATATTGAAATATTTGGAGACCGGCACAAAGTAGCAATTTATTCTGACAGATGTGACCTTATCAAGACTGTAAGGATAATACTTTTCATTTGAATGTTCTACAGCACAGGAGATCTGTTATTGTAGGTTGCAAAGTCTGTTTATTAACTGAAAGCTTTCCTGATGTGCAAGGATAGATGAGATTTAGAAGTACAATCCAAAAAAAGAAATGTATTTTAGTGAAACTACCATTTGAATACTGAATTTGGAAAGTTTGATTGTAAGGTAGCCCTTATGAATATGTATCAGAGGTATGCAATTATACAATATAATTCCAGCCTCAGCAAATATAATCCAGCTAACAGTTTAAAAGTCTCCTGATTTTGATCCTTTTGCATGTGTTAGATGTGGAGTACAGCAGTGGGAGACTCTGAATGGATCTTCTTTTATTTTTTTTTTAATTTCCTCCTCAGCAATAATTATCTTAGAACAGATTTACAAAGCTATGGATGAATGCAAATTAGTGACTGAATTTGATGATTCTCCTTGATTTTTCCTGCTCCAGCACCAACAAGTGCAGTAGAATGTGTGGCTTGAAAGGCTACCAGTAATGTAAATATCTAATATGAGGTATGATTATAGATAGGCTAGATATGTTTGCCATGAGGTAAAAAAAAAAGCTCATGGGCTCAAAAAGTCGTGGCACAAAGCCTCTGTTGGAAGTCAGTCACTAGTAGAGTACTCCCCAGGGCTGATGCCAGAGCCAATACTGTTTAACACCCTCATTAAAGATGTGGACAGATTGCACCTTCAAAAAGTTCATAGCTTTTACAAAGCTGGGGAGAAGGGGCTGGTGGGCCAGAAGAATGTACTGCCATTCAGAAAGACCTCTACAGACTGGGAAAAAAATGGGTTGATAGGAACTTTATGAAGCTTAACAAGGTGAAATGCTCCCCAGACACCTGTACATGCTGGGGAACAACTTCTCTTGCAGAAAATGGTACTGGTGGATGACAATTCGAACATGAGCCAGCAATGTGCCTTTGAAGCAAAGATATACAACAGCCTTTTGGGTTGCATTAGGAGGGATGTTGCCAGCATGTTAAAAGGTGATCCTTTCCCTCTACAGAGCCCTAGTGAGACACGTCTGAAGTGCTGAGTCTAGTTCTGGGCTCCCCAGTACAAGAGAGATGTGGGCTTTCCAGGGTCTAGTGAAGGGGCATCAAGCTGATTAAGGGACTGGAGCATCTATTGGATGAGGAAAGGTTAAGAGTGATAGGTCTAGTCAGCATGGAGAAGGCTCAGAGGGTTCTTATCCATAAATGTCTAATACGGGGTAGTAAAGGTAACAGAGTCAAAAACTCTTCAGTGGTATTTGGTGTTAGGATAAAGGCAATGGGCACAAACTTCTGAAATATAGGAAGTTCCACTTAAACACAAACCTCTCTTTTTCTACTGTGAGGGTGGTCAAGCAGTAAAGCAGTTTTTTTACAGAGGTTGTGGGGTCTCCATCCCTGAAGGTGTTCAAAACCTGATTGGATATGGCTCTAGTCAACCTGGTCTAGGTGACCCTGCTCTGAGCAAGTGTTGAAGTAGGTGATGTCCAGAGGTGCCTGGCAACCTCAATAATTTTGTGATTGGGTGACTGCAAAGGTTAAAGCTAACCTTGCTTTTGGTGGAAATCTGAAGTCTTCCAGAAGTGCAGTACAGCACTGCTGTAGGCATTTATGGGATAAGGACTTACTGAATCATGGGGAAAGAGAGAGACATAAGTCAAAGTGCCACTATTAAAAAGTCTGCATCTTTCTCTCTTGCAAATATTACAATCATATAACCACCATCTGCCACAAACATCCCAAAACCTGAGGCTCAGGAAATGATGAAAGTTCACCATATTGCTTCTTTTTCACAGTGCTAGATAGCAGGAAGAAGGCTGAGGAAAAGCATCACTGCCTTAGGTCTGTTAAGACAGATTCTCAGATTTGTTAAGGTTTAATCCCTCCTAACAAAAAAGGACATATTTTGTCCCTTAGTTAAAAGGAGGCAATATGGGGAAAATAAATAAACAAACAACCTTTGAATTTTCTTACAAAATACCTGTGTTTGAGGCAAGAGGTTTTCAAGTCATAGTTTCTTAGCAAGAGATTATCTTCATTTAAAGTGTGTTCATTTAAACAACTGGCTTTAGAAAACTACCTTATGGGTAGGTTTTGTTGCCAAAAATGATAGTTTTTCCTATATTTTTCATGCATTGGCAAGAAACATAAACTCTACAGTAAATCATTTTTCTAATGTTCTCATTATTCCAAAACCACAGGGTTTTAATAATAATAATTAATAATAATAATAAAGTAGTAGTAGTAGTTGTTGCTGTAGTAGTGGTTGCAGTATTTTTTTCTTTTGTTTGTTTTTCCTTGAGAATTCACCTCTGGGAATGAGTACCAAGAACTCTTCTTTTGGTTGCCATTGGCATAGGCCTGAAGAGGCAAAGATATGTCACAGTTCCATTACGACTTCACAGTTTATTAGTCCTACACTTATTTCCAAACAGAAAGCAATAGGTAATGCAAGGTAATGTACACAGGGTACTATGTTCTCAAATGAGCCTGCTCCACTGTCTCATCTGATGTTTCTGACTGATAGCTGAAAGAAAGATGCAAGCTGCATTACTGGTATGACAGAAGAAAGAGGTAATATGCTGTGATATATTCACTGTTAGCTCTTGGACCAGTTTAGCTTGGGGTTAAAAAAAAATAAACAAGACAGAAAAAAGGATGAATTTAAATCTAGACAGTAAGATCTGGTCAAACATTCTGCATTTTCTTTCCCCCTGAGAAAGTCAAAGCACAAAACCAAGCCTGCTAAGCATTCATCTTGTATGTCTCTCTCCTAGCGCTTGGTAGGAGCTGGTACAGCATGGCTGAGAAGTATTTGAGTTAGTTCTCCAGGAAGGTTCCCCCGTGTGAAGCCCTGTGTGTGTGTGTGTCACCTCCTCACTCTTCACCCATGGAGTGTGGCCAGTGTCATCTGCAGCTGCTGGGACCAGGAGCAAATTACCAAACTTCCTCGAAGGTACAGAACCAGGCAAAAATAAAGAGCAAATACATTATAGAACCACTCTAAAATTTGTCCTTGCAGTACACTACAGATCTCTCTTCCAAATTGAAGTTAATTGATTGATTGGTGGCAAGTTCACCTTCCATCACTTGTATACCACAAATACCTTGTCACTTGCCAGCAAGTGAAACTGGCTGGATTTTAATCCTGAATGTCATCAAATTTTATAGTGGTTGTGTCATACACTGCTGTAATATTCTAACATCCACAGCTCTGGGAACCAAACCTGCTCAGAGTTAGTATCCTGTATGTTAAAACTACCACTTTGATTTTATTCCCTTGTGATTATTCTCTTAGTTGTGAGCAAAAGAGTCTCATTTCTATGTTTTTATTTACATGCAAATGCCTGTGACTGAGGAAGAAAGTTATGAATCCATATTTAGATACAAAACGTCTAAGGTCCTCAAGGCCTAATAATTAAAGCAGTGCTAGAAAAGTTATTCTTCCTTTAAGAAATTAAGTGCTATTGGATTTTCATATTTCAGTGAAATGCACAAGGTAAATAATCTAAGTGTCCCTATGTAGAGTTGTTTGCCTGTTGGATGTGTAGTTGGTGAAGTCTAGAAGAGAATCTTAAGAAAAATAAGTCACCAGGATGCACAGCCTAAGGTGTTTTATGCTGTAAGAGCAAAATTATATTAAAGAGAGTGTCCTCACTTATTGTCTATCCTTCCTCTAACTGCATATTTACAGCTTAAACCAACCTAGGTTAAACCACTGAGAAGTCACTAGGTCCTTAATTAAGAGGTTTCCTTTTCCAGAGCTCATTTTTAAAACATTGGCTTCATTTCCTCTCTTGGTTAGGTAATCTCATTTCTCCTCATTTGAAAGAGTTGACATTTTGGTATGTTTTTCAAGATCAAAACAGATTTCTTTTTAAGGACTTCTCCCCAGACTATAGGGAGTAAGTAATTTATGCCTAAACAACATAATGCACATGCAAGAGGTGCCGGGTAGGAGTAGTCATACACTTAAAAGTTGCCCAGTGAATTCTTGAGAAATTCACTTCCAGAAGGGGGTAACAGTTTTTTTGACATGTCAACTTGCAGAGGCTGAAGGTACCTAATATCAAGTGATGCTGAAAGCCTGTTGAACAGTCAGAAGTTGGGTCCACTTCCTTAACTATGGTAGTTGTTGACACTTCAATACAACTGCAACACAAACCTTGCTTTCTTCATAAAAATGTGTCTGTTCCAGTGCTCTGTCACCTGAACTGGGAAACTATTTTTTCCTTGTATTCACACAGAAACTCCTGTGCTTCAGCTTGCAACCATTGCCCCTTGTCTTTGTCACTGGGCTTCAGTGAGAAGAATCACAGAATCATTAGGGTTGGAAAGGACCCTCAAGATCATCTAGTCCAACCGATAGCCCTACACTACTCTTAACCCTAAATCATCCCCTGAAGAAACAGATCTATCCTCTCCTTAAAAACCTCCAGGGATGGTGACTCCACCACCTCCCTCAGCAGCCTATTCCAATATCTCACCACTCTTTCAGTAAAGAAATTCTTCCTAATATCT
>VWZX01011034.1:20271-60145 GCA_013399015.1 Galbula dea
CCAGAACTGGACACAATATTCCAGATGTGGCCTCACCAGGGTATAGTAAAGGGGGAGGAGAACCTCTACTAACCACACTCTTTCTAATCACCCCAGAATCCCATTGTCTCTCCTGGCCACAGGAGCACACTGCTGGCTTATGGTCCTCCTTCCATCCACCAGGACCCCCAGATCTTTCTCCCCTTCACTGCTCTCCAACAACTCAGTCCCCAACCTATACTGATCCATGGGGTTTGTGTTTCCCAGGTGCAAAACTCAACAATTAGCCTTGTTGAATTCCATTTAATTTCTCCTTGCCCAACTCTCCAGCCTGTCTAAGTCTCACTGAATGGCAGCACAACCGTCTGGAGTGTCAGCCACTCCACCCAGTGTAGTGTCATCAGCAAACTTGCTCCAGAGTAAAATTAGAAAGATCTCTTTCCCTTCTCACTGTGCCTTTGCAGGGCAAGTCCTTGTTCCCAGACTCATTTCCACCTAACTGTATGAATTTCTGGATTGCCACAGACATTACCCAGTTGGGAAGCCTCTTCCATCATCTCTCAGACACAGCCAGCTGCTCTTTGAACTTCAGCAGTCGTCTCTTGTCTCCTCTATCAATTATAGATGGTGGCACTTTCACCTTCTTTCCTCTTACTTCTCTCCTCTGAGGAGGCTTAATGGAGGGACCATCCCTCCTTACAACACACGGTCAGTCTGACCTCCTCTTCCTAAAGTAAAAGAACAGAAACTGAGGACAGAAAACAAGGAAATAGATGCTGTTTGTCACAAGCTATAAGGTGAATTCAAAACTGGCCTTGTGATCACTTAAAGATGACTTACAATGTCAATCATCAAAGAGAGCTGCAGAGTGCATGTGCTGATATCCTTAAGGCCGTGGGTAGGAAAGTCTAAAAAGTGACTCTCTTACACAAAGAAAAAGAAAAAGAAAGAAAGAAAGAAAGAAAGAGTACCAAATAGTCAAATCAAACAGATATGGCATGCAAACACTCAAGCCAGCTGAGAGCTTAGTCAGTGGTGAAAATGTAATGCAGTTGCATGCAGTTCTGCTATTTTTCTTATGAAGACCTATTATATACTTGAACTTCTCAGAGCTGTGTTGGTAGATGGAAGTTTTCTCAATGAAAAATCCAGTATATTTTTACCAAGATGTCTGTTTTTTCATACTGACATTCCACATTTCTGTTTTGAAAACACAGTTTCTGTCTTGAAAGAAGAAAAAAAACAACTAAACAAACAAAAAAAACCCAAAACCCAAAACACCACACCAAAACTTCTCATACTTGTTTCTCAAGTTTTAATATGACTCAAGCCATTCTGCATGTTTTCTTCTTTTAAAAACTGGTGCTATCTTGTAAGAACTCATAGTCTGACAATTGTATTGAAGCTTCTGTTTCCAAACATCAGCAGAAAGTACGTATTGGCCAATCCAACACAGACCTGTCTCATCTCAATCTGAAGAACAGTTCTTCTGCCACACCTAGGGGCTTACTCAGCACACACATTTGCAAGATGTCTTGGACTCTGGGTTATTGTAATCAGCTTCTGATTCTTAATTCCTGTTTGTCTGGCCATGAGCTCCTTTCTCACCTTGCTGTATGTTTACCTTGTCTTCTAGTCCAGACTCATCCCACTACCGACTATGGATTCTGAAGTTATACACCTGCTACCTGGCTTTTGATCAAACTGTCAACTTTCTTTTTAGGAGAACAAACTGATTTTGATGGAGCTGTCCAAACCAATGTACTGATAAATACTAGGAACCAACAGACATTGTAGCAATCAGATTAAAAATTATCATTTTGGTGTAGGAAATGAAGATGATAAGGTGTGATAAAAAAAAATTGGTTAGCTTGTAAATCATATGAGTAGCTAGAGATGATTTTTGGCAGGATGTCATTCACAACCACTGTACATGTTTTTCACACTGGTTCCTTCTATTGGTTCCAGTGACATTTCAGACACAGACACAAGCTGTACAAGGCACACAGTGAGCGAAACTGCTCCCCTGAGGAGCTAAGGAGAGCCTAGGACAGCAGATGTTTCTGATTCTTGTTCTGAAAGCTCAAGGAGTGGCAGGGTACTTGATGGTATTCCAGATAACTTTTGGATTCAAGTTGTTTTCAGTCGTCTTATCTTCCTGCATTGTGTACATGACTTGACCCAGTGACTGACACATATCTCCCACTCTGTATAGAAGCAAGGAGAAGACAGAGAAGATGTGGTGCCTTCAGGCTGATATGGCACATAGTAGATGGATGTGAGGTACATAACTACCAGCCTCTTGAAATAAAATCATGAGTCTAAGAAAAGAACAGATATGGTATGACAGCACTTCTGTCAAGAGAGTTGATTAAAATGCCCAGTCTTTGCCACATGAGTACACACAGATTGTGGCTGGAGGCTTCCAGAATTATGAGTAAGCTGAAGATTTATCAGGGTATCTTAGCATCTTGTATTCAACTTGTGAAAAATTTGACCAAAGCAAAAGGATGGTGTTCTTGACACTAGGGTAACAACCTGGTAAAAATTCTAATCTTTTACCATCCTGTGAAGATCAATAAAATTACAACATCTCAGAGCACAGATGATGTTTCTTCTCCTAAAAGAGTCTCAAAACTGAAGTTAAAGAAAAATGTTGAATTTCAAGAAGAAATTCTCCCTGTCTGTATTCAGACTCTTGCTGACATGCATTCTTTGCAGGATTTTTGCATGATGTATCACTCAAGTTCCCCAGTTTTGTTAAATTCTTGCTATTTTTATGTTTGTGCTGCCAGTGAACAGCTATTATATATAAAGACTATGGAAATAAACAAAGTGGGCAGCAGTAGAATACTTAAAATATGTATCTTTTCTTACAGCTTATGATTTTGTTGTTCTTTTCCTGGTTTGCTGCACATAGACTACACACCAAGCAACAAACTCATCACTTCTAGTTCAGTTTCATTAAAACAAACAACAAAACCCAAATACAGCTGCCTTCTACTCTTAGACAGTAAGAAAAACTCCAGCTTTCTGCTGAAATATATATTTATTCCTGACCCAGAGAACTCTAGATAGTGAGACTAATAAGTATTGCTTCCTATGATCCTTAAGAAGGTGAATATTCACTCACTTGAGATACTCTCTCTCACAGTGCTGAAATAGAATGAAGTACTCAAAAGGTACAAGTAGAGAGAATACTGTCAAAAAATACTCTGAGAAATGTCTCTGAATAGACTATTTCTCTTCTTCCAAACATGCCTGCTCTTGATGGCAGAGAGGTGTTGTTTACATCTTGAGCCTAAGCTGTTATCAGAATCTATTTTATCCTTCTAATCTTTCTTACGGGCCATTGAAAGCCATGGTGTGACACAATGAGCAGGCTCCTCTCTGCTAGGGGTGCCTCCTGTGCCATAAGCTGTGAAGAGGCACTCCCCTGCCAGTTCACTGCAGCTCTCCAAGAAGAGCAGAAAGTTCTGCTTAGCCTTTGTGGAAGTCCTGAGCTTCTGCACAGGGCAGCAGATGAATCCAGTGCTTTGGTTGCACAACCTTTAGTTTCCTGCTTTGTTATCTTACTTAGCGGGAAGTGAGCAAGTGCCAAGGGTCAGGGCTGGGCTGACCACCAACCCAATGACAGATGTTCCCTATTACCTCCTCTTTCCTCCCTCCACAGGAAGGGAAAGGGGATAAGACAGAGAGAGAGAGAGAGACTTGTGGATTGGAAAAGAAAACTTAAACTACTGTGGTGATAATAATAATGATAAATGAAATATATACAAATATATATGAATATGTACAAAACCCAACACTGAATCCAAGCCCACCTTGATGGTAACTACGTCACCATCACCACTGATAATGTGCCAGAAGGTCTCAGCAGCAGATGGGAATCAGGAGGGATCCTGGTACTAGATGGAGGAACTTATGGATCAGGATCAAGGGCATAACAGATAGAGTTCTCCTCAGATGACAGCCACTGAAGTGCAGAAGAAGAAGGATAATAAGGAACTGCCCCCCCAGTTTTGCATCAAATATGACAAACTATATATTCCATATATAGAATGGAATCCCTGGTTGGTCAGTTTAGGGTCACCTGTCCTGTCTGCTTCTCCATGAAGGTGGAGCATTTAACCTGCAGCCCCCAATGTGAGACACAAGATTTAGCAGTGACCTTGCTTTGCACACCAGTCTGTGGTAGCAAATCTAAAAAATGAGGTCTTATCACTGCTAGAAGCAGGCAGTGTCTGCAAAAAATGTGTTGTTAGTTTCAGATAATGCAGTTACTTAGAGAAGATTTAGATGAACTATAAAATCACCACACAGAATTCGTTCTGTTCTAACCCACACCAGGACAGCTGTTTCTTAGGCTGAAGAAGGAATTCAGTGGATTTGTGCCATTTTGCCTAGTAACTCATGTCAAAATCTGAGATGCCCCTGTATAAGACGGCTATATACACAAACAAAAAAATACAATATAGGGTACAAACAAGGTAAGTCTACATGACTGATCTAATTCAGTCCTTGCTTGAAGCTGGGAGACAAACTCTAGTCAGTCTGCATGTTATGTTCTTCCTTTGCAGAATATTTACCAATATCTGTTTTCAGTGAACAGTGTTAATAAAATACCACTGCAGCTGATTTTCAAATCAAAGTGTGTCACTCTAGAAACTCCTATAGGAGGGGGATAAAAATTTTGGCCTCAAAGCAGCTGTGCAGAGAAGGACTTGGGGGTCTTGAGAGATGAAAAGCTGGATATGAGCCAACGATGTATACTCACAGCCCAGAATGCCAACTATATCCCGGGCTGTATCAGGAGAGGCATGACCAGCAGGTCTAGGGAGGTGATTCTGCCTCCCTACTCTGCCCTCGTGAGGCCCCACCTGGAGAATTGTGTCCAGTTCTGGAGTCCTCAGCGTAAGAAAGATGTAGACCTGTTAAAGTGGGTCCAGAGGAGAGCCACGAAGGTGATCAGAGGACCAGAGCACCTCCCCTACGAGGATAGGCTAAAGTTGTTGAGATTGTTCAGCCTAGAAAAGAGAAGGCTTCAAGGGGATCTTCAGTATCTAAAAGGAGATTACAAGATAAAAGGGGAGAGACTTTTCAATTGGTCAGATTGTAATAGGACAAGGGGGAATGGATATAAGCTGAAGGAGGGGAAATTCATACTAGAAATTAGAAGAAGGTTCTTTACCCAGAGGGTGGTAAGGCACTGAAACAGGTTGCCCAGAGAGGTTGTGGAGGCCCCATCCCTGGTAGTGTTCAAGGCCAGGCTGGATGTGGCCCTGGGCAACCTGCTCTAGTGTGTGGCGTCCCTGCCCATGACAGTGCGGTTGGAACTAGATGATCTTTGAGGTCCCTTCCAACCTGGGCTGTTCTATGATTCCATGATCACGAGACCTGGTAATCACAAAGCATAGGAAAAGTCTGAACCACAAATAACAATTATTTGTGAATTAAAAGCTTTGAATATCTGCAACTTAGCAGAGAAGGAAAAAGCAACAGCAACATAACTAGAAAGACTTCAATTCAGATCTCACTCTACAGAAGGGACAAAATTTGACTGAAGATGACAGAGGAGAAGAAATCCCATCACTCCTTTGTTCTTCAACAACCTGCCAAGACAAAATAATCCAAAACAAAGCTGGCACAGGGCAGTCTCTGGCTGGCTAGTTTTTTCTTATGTGTGAGCACAGGCACTGTGAATAAAGGGAAATCGGAGCAGGATGTTTTTACTGGTCTCCATCAGTGGTGCATTACTTCATGGAGACCAAAGTATTCCAGGGGAAAACAGGAATTTTCATGTTTTGAAACTAAGAAACCAGACTTTGAGCATCCTGAATCTGTAACCAAGCTTCTTTTAAAGCATGTCAGGTTGGATAGTTAACTGTAAGGATGCTCAAAATATTATACTTCCCTTATGGTACAATTCTGACATTTAACATTTTTCTTTCCACCCAAATAATCATAGAAAGGCAAAACGTTGACATTTCTGTGAAAGGCTTTATGAAACATTTCCTTTAAAAAAACTACTGAAAAGTTTTGTATCCCACCAAATCTCATAAGACTTAAAATTTATAACTAATTCTTTTGGAAATAAAATCATTGCATTAATTTGACAACTTACTAAAATCAATATATCTCTGTGAAAAGTTTGAGCATCAGCATTTTTGTTACAGAAATATTGTCATATTCTTTTTAATCAGGAGACCTGATTCACTCTTGAATTTTGAAAATCTTGGACAATATCTTGTTAAGTACCCAAAACTTAACTAAGGAGATGCAAATTTGTATTTGCTTTCTGCTCCTGAAATTATATTTTTAATCAGTATATACTGCATGTTCCTTAGCCTTATTCCCTTTCAATTCTCTTTAAGACTACCCAGAACAAAGAAAGTGTTTTCTGTTTGGTTTCTCAGTGTGCAGCAACTGACTTCTTAATTTAAAATTTCTGGAACATAATAATTTTTCTGATTTCTTTTAGTGCCAGATGACTGCAAGAAATCAAAAAAGATCTAACAAAGACAATGAAAAATAAAATCACACCAAAAAGTAACAACAACAACAACAAATGGCATCTTTCAAGTTCATCTGTTCTATAGAGCATAGCACAGCAGTGGCAGTCTTCATAATACAATACATTAGCTGGTGAAAGAACAGAAAAAAATCCTGGCTGTCAAAATGTTTTGAAGATTGGAGGCAAAAAAATCACTTATTGCCAGGTCATGAACTGCTGTTTAAGATGTTTTCTTGGTCTTTTCACTTGTTGCATTTACACATCATTGTACTTACAATAATTAGAGACAATCAATGTGTTCAGACTCTTTTCTAAAAGAACACTCATATATTGACCTCTCACTACAAGAAAGATATTGAGGTATTGGAACACGTCCAGAGAAGGGCAACAAAACTGGTGAAGGGTCCAAAAAATAAGTCTTATGGGAAGTGACTGAGGGAAATAGGGTTGTTTACTCCAAGAGGAGGCTCAGGGGAGACCTCAACATTCTCCGCAACTCCCTGAAAGCAGGTTGGAGCCAAGTGAGTGTTGGTCTCTTCTCCCAAGTTACCTGTGATAGGACTAGAGGAAATGGCCTCAAGTTGCACCAGAGGAGGTTTAGGTTGGATGTTGGGAAAATTTTCTTCACTGAAAGAGTTGTTAGGCATTGGCACAGCTGCCCAGGGAAGTGGTACAGTCGCCGTCCCTGGAGGTGATCAGAAAATGAATAGATGTGGTAATTAGAGACATGGTTTAGTGGCATGGTGGTGATAGGTTGACAGCTGGACTTGATGATCTTAGAGGTCTCTTCCAACCTTAATGATTCTGTGATTCTGTGAAAAGTGGAGGTTGAGCAAAATTTTTATATTTTATGACAGCAGACTTTACAGATGGCTATTCTGAAACATGGGAAGTGAGATCTGCCTGTGGTCATAAAAGTGAGAATTGAGTCACAAAGATAAACTAGTGTGACTTAACTGCTAGACCCATTTTTTGGCTTGACTTATGTTTCACATATCCCCTGCCAGGTGGTCCATGCCAGGGCAGGGAAGCAGGCAGGACTGAATGTGCCAGCATCAGCCTAGGTTTTCCTTTGGTTTTCTCTGGCTTTTATCTCTGGCAGCTGTTTCACAAGCATAGTGGTGTACCACAACAAAGCCTCTTTCACAAGAGCAATATGCATATTGTCATAAAATGTTCAACCAGCCACTTTTAACAATAGACAGCTCCCCAAGGGTCTTATTGCTATGGGTATTTTTGCAAAAATAACCCCATTTGTTCACCCTTCTCTCTTTCAGATTTAAACCTATAACCAGTGTATTTTAATGTACTAAATCCAGCTTGCTGATTGCCCGAGTCATACTGATAGTAATTCAGTACCCAGCTGGGTGTGATACTTAATTACTAAACAATCCCTTTGATATTGTTAAGCTTCTTGCAAAGTATCTAATTATCACTGGGAAAAATGGCCTGTGGACTTTTCTTCTTTTTCATGTGTTCTGCAACAGTAAATTCCACAGAGTAAATAGATTTCATCCCTGTTTGGTTTTAATAACTCTTAATTTTGTTTTTCATTACCTTAATTTTTTTTATATGTAGATAAAGTTCTACTTATTCAGCAAAACATTTAAGCTTATGAATGTTTTTTAGCATGTGTGCTAGGCTTATGTATCTTAGTAGGAGTTCAGACTATGCTTAAAAATCAAGTATTTGTGTGAATAGGAACAGAGTATACACATGCACCTAAAAGAGGAAACTGTCATTTATACATAGGTAGACTAGAAATTGATTTCATTATAGGTTTTAGAATTTCCTATATTTTTTTGTCTTTGCCATTCTTGTGACTGTTTTGACAGAATATATTAAGACTGGTACTAGTCACAGAGGGTGCAGTAGTAGAAGCTGTACAGGTATGCAATCACCTGTTTCCATCTTTCATTTTTTCAGAAGCTCAATAAGGAGTTTTCCTTTCCTCAAACATAACATTGTCCTAGATGCTGAGACTTCTTTATGGGCATGTTCAAAACAAAATCACCCCCCCTTGCTATTCAACTTGTTTTCCCTTTATCCTCTTTCTCCCTTTCCCACCCCTGTTCCACTTTTATTTCTCTCCATTTGTGATTTGGTTATTTTCCAGTATGTAAAAAAGTGTCTATTTCAACTGTCTCAGTGGCCTAGCCAAACAGACAATACCAAGGTGAAGAATAGACTCAGGACTGACTCAGAGATATTCAGTCTTAAGCAGTAAATTAGAACAAGATGTAAGTAAGTTTGTGTAAATAATTTAAATATTACAAACAAAATATTTTACAAATAATGTGTATTTTAATTTCTCTCATGGAACTCTTTTGTCTGTTACAGTCACTTTCATAGTCCTCTTAACATTTTATTCTTATTTCTTTGACCTTTCCAATTAAAGAAAACAGGTGTCCAGTGAAGTTATCTGTGAATCAGAAATAATAATGACATAAAATACATTAATACACAAAATCCCATCATATTTAGATTTACAGAACATAAAAAAATACATATATCTGGACACAACAATAATTGTTGTTTAACTTTCCAAGTCCAGCTCCTTAGGTGATCAATAATATGAACCAAACAAAGGTCTTGGGAAAAGAAATGAGAACTGAACTAAACTGAAGCCTATGTTTTTTATAGAATCATAGAATGTTTTGGATTGGAAGGGACCTTAAAGATGATCTAGTCCAACATTCTGGCTGTAGACATGGACACTTACCCCTAGATCCAGTTGCCCAAAGCCCCATCCAGCCTGTTCTTGACTGAACTTTGTCACAGTAAATATTTTCTTCCAGATAACTTATCTAAATTTACCCTCTTTCATATTCTATCCATAGCAGTGAACCTCCCTAACACTGTAAGAAAACATAAGTCTCAACATAAAATCCAGACAGTGAGAAATGGAGAGCAATAAATCAAAACTCTTCTTCAAATCCTAACTTTGGTGACAAGAAAGAAAACAACTGAAAATGACTTCTCCAATTTGCTATACAGCTGCAACTAGACATGTTTGTTTTGAGTAAGAGAAAGACAAAAGACCACAGAGGCATCAAATGACTTGAGAAGGTTACTGATTCAGGCCCACCTATTTTATTAGAGAGACTTATCCTTCATAAGACTTATATTCATAAGACTTATTCTTCACTATCATGTTGAGAATGCTGCAGACATTCCTTATCAAAGGTGATGCAACTGCAATTCACCCTAGATCTGAGGTCAGAGGTTCTTCAGATCCCAAAGCTTTGTTTCTCCCTCAGGAAAGAAGGGCTAAACATTGCCTGAAAATTTTATGTGCAATATTGACTGTCAGACCGTTTTAGGTACCCACCATTCACAGGGCTATGCACAATAAAATCATGTAGATATACTGCTTTGCCATCTCTTTATCATTCTGCTGGTTTTCAAAATCTTGCTTCACTAATAGTAGGAGAATGAGGTCTTGGCTGGTTTTATTTTTATGCTTGGGGTGTTTGAACAAACCTTAGAGTGGACCAGAGAGTTGAATTTCTTCTCATGTTTTGAGATTACTTATTTCCTGAAGCTTCCAGGTGAACCCTATCTTTCTTGGCAGCATTCATTCTTCTCTCATTTCTGACATATTTCAGTTAAAAGACTGGGAAATGCTGACATGCATGGCACAGACTCATCTGCTTTTCCCTGGGGTTAAACAGAGAAGTGGCACATCTGTCAGTAAAAACTTGCAAATCTAAACAGAAAAGGAAGCAAATAAATAAAACAATGATAGAAGGGACCTTCTGAGTGCCTTAAACTTTGTTGACCAGAGTTAATGTTGATCCATAGGGTAGTTCTGCCTGCTTTGAAGTATTAAATAGAGCAGCTACAGACAGCAACATAAGCAAGAAAACCAGGCTGCGTCCAGGAGACATGGCCAATTACGCGGAAAGAACCACCATAAAAGATCACTAATAATTCATCCTGAGATTTTCAGTGGCTTCACAGAGTTAGGCATTCAGCATATTTTGAACATCTCTAAAAAATGTGATTTTTTAGCATACCTCTCTGTGAGACTATTGTAGCACCCAACACATACTTATCAATCTCCATAGAGATTAAAACTCCCTGAGGTGGCAGAAATACCTTGATTATGAGGAAAAACTGATGCAGAACAAAGGAAAAAAGGGAGCAAGTAAAGTTTTTTCCCAGTGTTCAAAACAAATCCAGAGAAAGCCTAACATGTATTTTGCAGGTGGAACTAAAATATTGGTACTATTATGTTAATCACTGTCAGGGTTAAAATAACACTGTCATCATAAAAATATTTGAAGGTTGCAGAAGCAAGCACAAGAAAACCTGTCATGGTAAGAACTAATATACTATATGAGATTTCTGTCCTCTTTCTTTCTGCATGTAGATAGAGAATTCCATCTACCTACACAATGTCCCTCTTTCATCACAGAGCATTTGGCAATCCAGCTAGAGAATATTGACACTTTAACAATCTCTGTTGGATTTTCTCATTGTTTGTTATCCTACTGTGCTCATTCCCAAGGCACAGTACAGATTCAGCAATCATTTCATGGATCATGTTAACTACAAGAAGGAGCTGCAAGATATTTAAATCTCAATAACTTTTCAGTAAATTACTTCATAATACAAGTTCCACATGATTTCTGACTTTTTAGAAGCTGTTTTCCCCATTAAGCCAAAGGAAATTTTGTTACCAGAGTGAGCTATCTGGACTCGTTGTTCATTAATTTATGAAGGTGTCCACAGATAACTCAAATCATAAAAGCTTATATAATACAGAACCTTTACAGTATTTTTTTTTAAACAGTGCCAAAAATCCAGCAGATGGAATTTGGAAATAATATTCTTAAGCTTTTGCTGAAATAATAATGGATCACAGTACCACAGTATGTTAGGAGTTGGATCCTTCAGCTGTACTCCATGAAAGCTCTGCCAGTGGCACACAGGTAAACTGAGTGCCTATTTAATATTCTTTTTCAGTTTGTGAGACTGACTATCTAGGTGAAAAGATTAAAGAGCAGACAATTAAAACAGTGCAAAATGAATGGTGTTATGAAAGTATTTTTGTAGCAACATAATATGTTTCTGCTGGACCTCTTCATAGAGCTCTGTGTTTTGTTTCTTATGAATTATATCAAAATCTTGGGGTAAGAAAATGCTCAGACATGCAGAGTGGCATATATTCAAAACAATTTGTCTCTGGAATGAACCATACACTCCTGCAGACTCTCTTTTCACCCCCAAAAGTTATGAAATGTGTAGGAATCTAAATTAGAAGACCTATGGGCTTGAATGGTCCACCACAAATATGTGACTCTGTATTTTGCAAGTTGCTACCTGCTCCAAACTCCAGCTCTCTAATAGGTTTTAGGTCCAACAGAAGAAAGAAATTAATAAAAAGCTGTCCAAGTCTGTATTTTCATGCACAGTTGATGTCTGCTCAGTTTTCCTTACAGTATTGAGCATTTCATAAAAGGCAATTTCACGACATGCACAGATTTGTTGTTTTCATTTACAACTAAGATTGTCTGTGTGACATTGAAGAACAAAGTGATATTGATGGTCTGTGTGAGAAAGAAATGTTTCAAAGTGATCACAAATTCCTTGACAAAGCTGAGTATTTTCAAATCTTGTGATTTAATTTTCATACAGTACAAACTTCTTTAGCAACACTACAGGCCTGGTACTTTTGAAGATAGTTAAGTATTCGTTCTTGTCAGCCTATGAAAGTACAATAAATTTGTCAGTTCTTCACATAATCATTTTTATTCTTCATGGCTATAACTTTCTTGTGCTTACCTGCATATTCCTTTACTTGTTCAGATTCCTCACCTTTCTCAAAAGCCCACTTTGTCTGAGCAGGGAATCATGATGATTTGTATATTAGTTATACTCTCCCTTCCCTGTCCACTTGCTAGTCTCTTTAAAATACTTACAACTGGAACAGAGATGAGACTTTTTCTTTTAAAAATATAAAAATTCTTGTGAATACAAGTGGTTAAAAATAACTTTGTCCTCACTTAAACTAAAGGTGAGAGGTTAAAAATTGTCTTCCTACAAGAATAGACTCACGGAAATTTTGCAAAATATGCTGAAAATTTCACCACATAAGATGATTTTTTTCCTGCTCTCAGCTTTTTCTTCACCTCCCCTATTTTCTCTTTTTAACAATTTCCTCCCTGCTAAGGAAAACAAGCAGCAAAAACTGAAATTAAGACACAGGAAATGAAAACTGATAAGTCTCATTTTTGGACATCCTCTAAGATGCAACTGAAAATTATTTCTTTTAAATCTATACCATCGAATAATTGTGATTTGTGAAAAGAATCTTTGTCTAAGTATTTCCAGCTTCTAATAAATAGCTCAATAACAATGTCTAGTATTTTTCAGTTGCCAGAAAGGAGAAGAAATATTGATTCTGCATACATATGACTGAGTGCATATAGAAACTTCCTTCTAATGCTGAGATTGAGCTACAAATGTGCATTAGAACATCTATATATTTCATCTACTTCATTTATTTTCATTTACTCAACTATTTTGCAATGTTATAAAAGTTTGGATATTTCACATGTTCAAGAATAACCAATGTTAATGTATATCCAACGTATCAACAATTAAATAATTCTATGAACATAGCTGAAATCATGTGTTATGTGTCTGCTAGAATTTCTGTATGATCTATCCCGTGTGTGCTTAGAAAATGCACATAGAATCATAGAATCATAGAATGGCTGAGGTTGGAAGGGACCTTAAAGGTCATCTAGTTCCAACCCCCCTGCCATGGGCAGGGACGCCACATGCACCAGACCAGGTCATCCAGGGCCACATCCAGCCTGGCCTTAAACACTGCCAGGGATGGGGCCTCCACAACCTCTCTGGGCAACCTGTTCCAGTGCCTCACCACCCTTTGGGTAAAGAAGCCCTTTCTAATCTCCAGCCTAAACTTCTCCTCCTTCAGCTTGTAGCCATTCACTTGTGTCCTGTTGCAATCAGACAAGGAGAAAAGTCTCTCTCCTTCTGCCCTATAATCCCCCTTCAGGTACTGAAAGGTCGCTATAAGGTCCCCTCTAAGCCTTCTCTTCTCCAGGCTGAACAACCCTAATTCCTTCAGCCTGTCCTTGTAGGGGAGGTGCTCCAGCCCTTTGATCATCCTTGTGGCCCTCCTCTGGACCCGCTCCAAGAAGCCCACATCTTTTTTATGTTGAGGAGCCCAGAACTGTACACAGTACTCCAGATGGGGCCTTATGAGGGCAGAATAGAGAGGCAGAATCGCCTCCTTAGACCTGCTGGTCATGCCTCTCCTGATGCATCCCAGGACATGGTTAGCCTTCTGAGCTGCAAGTGCACATTGCTGGTTCATGTCCAGCTTTCGTTTATCATGACCCCCAAGTCCTTCTCTACACAGCTGTTCTCAACGAGTTCTTCTCCCAGCCTATACTCATATCTTGGGTTGCTTCTACCCAAATGCAGGACCTTACACTTGGACTTGTTGAATTTCATTTGATTCTCACAGGCCCACTTTTCAATCCTGTCCAGGTCCCTGTGAATGGCATCTCTCCCCTCTGGCGTGCCAACCACACCACTCAGCTTGGTGTCGTCCGCGAACTTGCTGACCTTCTCAACAGTTTTGTTTATTGGGAAATGTCCTACATATTCCTCTCACTTGTTCTAGTAAAGATTTTGGTAAGAGGGAAGAAAAATCTGTCATTTTCTCCATTTTAGTACTGTACAGTATTTCCTTGCCCATTTAGCTTCTACTAGCAATTTTCAGCAATATCCAGAAACATGCACTAAAATTGGAAGTTCTGTAGGTATTCATGTATAAAGTGTATTAAATGGGATATATTCACTTGAGAAGTTTATGTGCACAGTCTCTGAGTGACTGATTTCCGTTTCCATTTTAGATGCAACAGGCTACTTCTCAACTAATACCTTGACACATTACATGATAGTAAATAACAAAAAGACACCTCTCTTTCAAACACTTCCTACTCAATGTCTTCTCTCAAGGTAAGCTAGAGATAATAAAAAAAACCCAAACAAACAAAAAACCCAACCCCACACTCAAAAACCCAACAACCATCAAAAAGCCCAACGACAACAAAAAACATCACCAATGAAACCAACATGATTTTTCATTTGCAAGCTTGAAAAAGGATCAGTCCCTATTTTAAATTACTCTTTATTCCCAGTAACTGCTACTCCCAAAGAAGCAGGAAAATAAAGAATTGACAAAATTTGACTATAGAGCGTCTTATGAAAACAGCATGTTTTCTTTCAAGTATAGTTACAATGCAAACATAGTATTTTGAGTGACTGAAAGGTAAGCTTGCTGAGGATTGAGTTTTGTCCAGCCTTTTAGTATATCACCTTTCACATAATGTCACATATGTCACATGTCACAGCAGAAGAGAAAAAGACAGAAATTGTGAACTATTGCAAGAAAAAAAAAATAATAGCTTGAATTGCTTGTTGGGAAAGGGGTTGCTATTTTACTGAAAACTTTTATTGAAAAGATTGCATGTTCTCAAAGTCAGTTTTCACTCATTCTTGTTGCATTTCCACTGTGATTATCTGCATGGTCTTATTGTCTTAAAAGACAAATCTTTCCTTACTGAACTTTGTGTCATCTTTACAGAGATTTCTGGTCTGTGCTGTTTTAAAGGGAGAATTCCAACATTGTATGTTAGAAGAAGGGTTGTCTGCGCTCTGCCTGCCAGCTGAATCACTTCTTCACAAGAAGAACTTGTCATCTTGGTTAAAAGTCGGATTAATTATGTTTTCAGAGCAGCTTGATGGCTTTAAAAAGGTGTTGAATGAGCAAGACTCTAGTATAAAAGTGTACATACCAGAGTACTGCAAAAAACTATGATTTTTCCATTTTGGCATTTGCACATGCTGTCTCTGGCACTGGTCCTCCAGATGGTACAGCCTGCAGATCAGAGATGAGCGAATTATATAAAAGAGATTGTCTGCTACAAGCTCCTGCACAGTAAAGTGGAGGCAAGATTGCAGCGAACATAAGCCTAGCAACCCTTACTTTAATATAGAAAGCATGATAAAAGTGATAAAAACATCAACACAGGAGTTTATATAAACTATAAGCCTACAAAATCCCTGAGGAAAGTAAATAGGCCCAAATACTGTGTTTTCTCAGTTGTGTCAAAGTCCTTGTTGCTCTGCACCTGTTGTCTTATTACCACAGCTGGGTTAAAGTTTGTGCAGATATACCTATCCTGTGACCATGCAGACATATGCAAGTAGCAGTAGGATAAAATTCTCTCTGAGAACAGCACAATGCCACACTACCTTGAGCATGGGGCACTACCATATTCTGCTGAAGTGACATGTGGACTGTAATTGTGTCAGGTCTCAAAGTGAGAGAATGGAAAGCGAAGGAAGAAGTTCTTGATTTCTGCCCTCTGGTGAAGATGTTTTCCAAGAGAAAAACAAAACAAAACAAAACAAGACAAAACAAACAAACAAAAACCCACACAAAAAAAACCCAAACAAAACCAAAAGGAACCGAACAAACAAAAAAAGAACTCAAGAGCAAAACAACCAAACAAAAACTTATCAGGTTAAAGAATGAGTAAATACCACTGCTGACACCACTATCTGTTCTTGTATTCATGAAGCAACAATTCAGCTGACAGACCTCTACTGTCACCCATTTCAGCATCAGCCTCTTTCACTGCAGTATTTTGCTTTCTAACACTTCCCACGAATTTCTGTAGCCTTTAGAATTGCTTCTTTATCTTTTCCAGAGACAGGCAACTTCCAAAAAATCATAAAAGGAGAGTGTGACAGTTTTATGGTGTTTTGGGCCTCAATTTTAGTTCAGTAACTGTCACAAAAATAACTCCCTAAAAACGCTGGTGTGTGACAGCTTCCATATTTGTTCTACTTCAATGTTCTTTCATATGTAATTTGCTCAATTTAAAAGCTGGATGATGCATTTTCCCACTGCCAGACAGCAAGCTCAGCCAGGGGCCTGAAAAAATCAAGCTGAGATCTTTTTGCTTCTTAAGTTGTCTGCTGCTACACACTTGGCAGCTTGAACTCAACTGACAATTCTGTTGATGATGGGTAAGGTGGGGTGACACCCAGCTCATTAGTCTGTTCTACTGCTGAAATTTTTTGCATTAGCAAATTGAAGAGATTGGCAGCTATGAAAATGCAGTTTTCTTCTGTTTATTCTAAACCAGTGGCTTCCAATGACAGCTTCCTGTGTGCTTCTTGGTAATGAGTTTATGCTGACTGGAGAATATTTTTTCACTTTGAGTGATTGCTTCTAAGCAAGCAAACCACCGCAGAAGCACGAATTGCATGCAAATGCTGATGGTATCACTTGAACTTGCAGTGTTTTGGTATCAGGGTGGCTTTTTGAAGTTAGATGGTTTCCACTCATTCATACCCTACATCTTGTTGTTCTACTGTCCATGCTGGATGCTTCAACTCCTTCTTAAAGTGCCCAGCATGGGTACTGCTAACAAAGGGTCTCCTTGTAAATAACATAAAAGGAGATGTAATTTTTATTGGTTCTGATCAACTTGTGCTCAAAGAAATTTTGTTGTTTGTGGGTTTTTTGCCATCTCAATCTATGTATATGACACAACTATATTTTGGTTATTTCACACATGGCTATGAAATTGTTTATGATTGGGAGCTTGAGAATTACTGAGAAAATGATAGAAGGGGCAAAGTGTGTGTGTTTCATTGGTTCTGCTGAGTGCTTTATAGTGTGCTAAATCTAGAGTCAAAGTGGACTAATTCAGGGAGAACATGCTGGTTGATTCTTTGTTATGGATAAGCCATCTTCTGTTCCAGAAGCTTAAAAGCATAAGGAAGGAAGCCTTACAAAGACAGCAATAAACCCAGAAAAGAAGCTGAGACTCCTCAAAGACTGTACTTTTGCTGTTGATGTAAGATTCCCAGAACAAATGGATTTGGCTAGTAGTACTTAGATATACCAAGATTTCACCTCTGGAAGGACCTGGACACCAAAACTAACTTTGAGGTCTGTGTAAAGGGTGGGCTTAAGCACATCTTTGAAAATGTAGCATGTTTTCCAGCCAAATATGGAACTTAACTATTCAGAGTAAATTGTGGAAGGAAAACTTTTCTGCTCTGTGATTTTTGTGTAATACCCTGCAGTACATCTATTTGTGAAGATTGTTTCCATGTTTCTGCTAAAACAGAAAAAGTGTTAGGATAAACATAACTCCTAATGTGATTTACAGAAGCAGGTATGAAGACAGAAGCGAGCATTTATTCATATCATCATCTTGTTCTAATTATGTTTTTCCACCATTACAAACTATTAGATTCTGTTGACGTAAATAAATATGTTTTTTTGACACTGCTGTGAAAGACCTTGTTTACTTCATTTGAGATTTGCCTCATTAATTTTCTTTTTCACTTTAGCCTTGCCCTTATATCTTGTTGCTAGGTGGGGAAAAGGGTAGAAAAATCATTTACAGTTTAGCACATACATTGAAATAAACAACTGTACAAACAGGTCTTTACACAGATGTATGAGAGCTGTTTTACAGCCTTTTATGAGATTCTATTAAACAATAAAATTAAGGAAAATTCATATCCTGATAGAGAAGTTGGAAGAGTGTGAATCACAAGGTGACTTAGATCTGAATGCCTTCTTTCTGAAACAATCTCAAATATCTAAATAGGATTCTTCCATCTCCCTGTGTTTGCCTTGAATAAAATTCATTTCCTAGAAGCATTAAAAATATATATCTGTGGCTCGGCTTAGGCATGCTCCAGAATATTCACAAAAATCCTCTTCTAACATACACAATTCATAAACACAGGTAGTGCCTCTGTTAAAGAAACTGTGCAGGAAATATGAGATCACTTTTGTGTGATCATATTCTTTGCAAAAGGTCCTTTCACAAGGGTCCAGCACACTTCAGGCCTGTAAATTATTCATGTACCTTGTATCTTATTAGCTGTATTTTATGGAAATTTACCTAAGCTGCTACCTCTAGATATATTAAAATAGCAAATGGTTAAAAGAGGGGGAAGAACCTTTATTGTGTCTTTGCAATTAAATTGGTTTTGTAAGAATGGTAGGGTAGAAGCTTACAGTTTTGCTATTTCTTTGGCTGTAATTTAAAAGATCCATATGACATGCAGACTGATGAATAATTCATGCTTCATTTATTAGCCTGGTAACCCTATCACTGGCCTCATAAAAATGGGGATAAAGCTTTTTTTCTTTTCTTTTTTATGAGGCACAGGAGAGCTGTGTGCATGTGCATGTAGGGTTTTTTGGTGTTCATATGTCTCAGTGTATGTTTGTGTATGCATACTCAGGTTAGCAAAGAAGGTTATTCAATCACATTTACTGTACAGTACATACACAAGGAAGAAGAGCTCACACATAACATCAGCAGTGAGGACCATAATGCTAAAGCTCATCAGTGTGAGACAAGTGTTCTTAAGGGCTAACATTTTTCCACAGGCACTAATGTGCCGCTCTGCCCCAGACCATCCGGCTCAAAGCACAAAAAACACCTACCCATTCTTGCTCACTCTAGAGTAAACATGGCAACAAATCCAACAAATGGCTTCCTGAAGAACAGCCAAGGAGAGAGAAATGGAAGATGGATATTGCTTAGTCCTTCCCTGGCTTGTGTGCTCTAAAATTTTAACAACAAAGCGAAAGAAAAATTGTTACTGGAGAAAATCTTCCTGAAAGTGCTTTGAGTATTGAATAACTTTACAAAAACAGTCCTGAGGCTGAAATAGAAGACTGTTTCCTCTTGTGGACACAGAAGCCAACCTGGTCAGTATCCAACTGCCATTTTTGATGGAAAAATGTGAAACTGTCAAAGCAAAGCCTCTTGCTGGAATCATTCATTTGTAACATCCTCCTGTTTTGCAAGAAAATTGGAAAAGACTAAATATGATTGAGCAGAGTATTTAGAACTTTTTACGTTTCATGTGACCTTGTGAAGTTGGAAAGAATTATAAGACAAAGTTTCAATACTGTTAGATGAACTTTTCCCTGTTCTTTCATGTTACAAGGAATTTGTCAACCCCCCAGCTTGATAGCTATTTTTATACTTTGCAAGTAGATAGCAAGTATCAATCCCTGGCCATGAATAAACCTGCATTTTTGTCCATAGTTGTACAAATAGACTTAAAATTCCTAGTGTGGTCTGCCCTAGTATCTACAGAGAGGCAACCAGGCAGAAATCCTGAGATACTGTCTTATAGTTGACCAACATAAGGAGTTCTAAACTCCTCTCAGCATAGCATGTAGGGTAAACAGAAAAAGACTGACCCAAGCCAGCTACCCAGGTGTGCTCAATAAAAGACTTTTTACACCTTCATGATCATGCCTCACCCCCAGAACATCATTGCCTGGCAGCCTGAAGAAAACCTGCTCTTGAATTTCTTCTTGCAAATGAACTTGTTCATGATGTTGTTTCATTCTTACAACCACTAAAACAAGACTAAAAGAAAAATCTTTATTGAAAGTAGTCAAAAGTCACTCCTAAGGAAAACATTTAGTTCAATATTCTTCTAAAGTGTACATCAAAACCTGCATGTTAAAAAAAATGGATTTATCTTACAGGAACCAATGGCCAGCCAGCCTTCACCTCCAAATACAGTAATCACAATAATTACTGAGCTGCAAAGAAATTGCTTTCTTGTGTCAGCAATAATGCCAGCATTTCTACCCTTTCTCAAGCCTTGAATCTGCTGTGACATCTGTATGTCAACCCATAATACATGCATTGTATAAAACTATTGTCTCATTTTGTTGTATTCTGTACTACTGACCTAAAAATATCACACTCTAGGTGTGAAGTTCGAAAGGTGAAGACAGACTAATGTGGCAGGAGTGACACTGATGAGCATTAAGTGTCCTAAATTGATTTTGTAGTAAAGAAGCTGTAGTCTCCACAGCTCTTTTGTAAAACACAGGTTCTGATTATAGACCTTGTTAATACGCTTGTCCTCCATCCTGCAAACCCCTGGGCAGGATGGAAGAGTATGAAAACTCCAGGCTTTGCATACTTGCCAGCAGCTCCTGTTCCATGTGACTGAAAAATAGAATCATAGAATGGCTCAGGTTGGAAGGGACCTTAAAGATCATCTAGTTCCAACCCCCCCACCATGGGCAGGGATGCCAATCACTAGACCAGGTCGCCCTGGGCCACATCCAGCCTGGCCTTGAACACCGCCAAGGATGGGGCAGCCACAACCTCTCTGGGCAACCTGTTCCAGTGCCTAACCACCTTCCTGGTAAAAAAATTCCTCTGAATCTCCAACCTAAATTTCCCCTCTTACAGCTTATAACCATTTCCCCTTGTCTTGTCACAGTTTGAGAACCTAAAATGTCTCTCTCCTTCTATCCTATAATCCCCCTTAGGTACTGGAAGGCAGCTATGAGATCCCCTTGAAGCCTTCTCTTTTTAAGGCTGAACAACCCCAACTGTTTCAGCCTTTCCTCATAGAGGAGGTCCTCCAGTCCTCAAAAAGCTCCAAACATTAAGCTAAGTATATGTTTTGTTCCAGTTTTAAGGGTACCCTTGCCCTTTTGAATCACCTGCACGACATCCTTCTTCAACCACGCAGTATTTAACCATTTCTTGAAGCCTGTTCTTCTTCACTTCAGGCAGCCTGGAGCTTTGTCTGGTTCTCTGTCTGGCTCAAGTCTGTGCAGATAGATCCTCGATCAATTTCAAGCCAATGAGGTGAAGTAGGACAGAAAGAAGTTTCTGATTTTCTGATTTTCCTCATCTTTAGCTGCAAAATAAACAAACAGCCCTTTACCCTTCCTCTAAGCCTTACAATTTGTGGAAAAACACTTCAGAAACTCTGTATTAGACAGGAAAAACTGATAGGTGGCTAGTGTGGGATACAAGACTCTTCCACCAGGCCTGTGCTGGGGAATGTGGGCAAAGTCTCCACTACTGCCCTGTCATGAGTGATTAGCCTTTAATCTGTACTTTGGCTCAAATTTTTGTTTTGTTTTGGTGCTTTTTTCTTTTCTTTTTGAAGAAATAAGGTGCATTTGAAGGATTATCAAATCCTTTAACAGAGCAAAGCCCAGTTTACTGTGACACATGCAAAAGAAAAACTTCATGTATCTGAATAATGGATGCTACAGCAGAAATTGAAGATACAATTTTTAGGAACATTTCACACAAAAAAACCCCCCAGAGATTGGACAACACGGAGTAAAATCTGTAGGTGAAGTGGACCAATGGTTTTGTGTAACAGGGAAGTCCTACATACCTGATACTCACTTTTACTTGAAGCTTCCTTCACCTATCTTCTACCTGCCTCTGGGAATTTGAATCATCTTGTAGACTCCCACATAAAAGCACTGAGAACTGAAACAGTTGTAAATGTCTTTAGTGCTACCAATAGGGAGCCTGATGAGTGGTCCCTCCACTCTGCTTTGCTGGGCACTGACTCTTTGGAAATTTTCATGAGGAGATACCCTGTAGTCAAGCATCATGGTGGATTTCAAACCTAGATGGCAGATTTTTATTTCACCATCCTCTTTGGCAGTTATTGTACTTCTTGTGCCGTGCTCTGGGACCTTGTGTGAAGGGCACTGTATAAGTATAGGGATTGGATTGGCTGAGTAATTCTTTTTGACTTCATCAGGCTGTTAATCCTGCATGCCTGTGGTGATAAACCCAGAAAATCCCAGATAATCCTATATAATATTCAGGCAGGGTTGGCAACAGCTATAAATACATATCAAACTGTCAAAAACCATTATCATTTAGACTAGTCTGCAGCCCCTTCCAAATTACATTAGAATATCCAGGGTTGACTTTAACTCTTCCTTCCCACCTCCCTTTCTTCCCTCTTAATGACAAGGTGCTGCCTTGTAGCTTAGCTTGCCAGCATAGTAGCGCACGTTTCCCGCACACCTACATTTTTACTACAGGACCATGTTTAGCCTGGTCTTGCTTCCATATGCTTCACAGGCACAGTGAGTCGTTGCCATTCTGTACATAAACAAATATTTTTTGGCAGTTTTCAAAACTAAAACATCCTACTGCCAAAAGGCTTCTGTTTACCACACAGAACAAATGTTGTTACTACTGCCACTCCAAAAATGCATCTTAAGTACATCCTTTCATAAAAATGCTGTTGCTCTTTTCATGACTAATTAAGTGTAACAAAGTAACAAAGGATTTGTTTTTTTCCTTTTGCAATTTTATCTTGGCTAATAGTCAGAAATAAACAGCAGGTTAGCATCTGCATTGCCCCATGGCACCCCTATACTAGGTAAAATTAGAATTATCAATCAACTGTGAGTCTTTCTGATAGGATGAAAAGCTCACCCTCTTTCCAAACTGCCCACTTGTCCTTCCCCCCATTAGTAGCTGGAAGCAGCCACACAAGAAAACATCTATCTGGTAACTAGGCTAATTGGTTAATTACACCGGTGTAAATTGGGGATATGCCTAGAGATGTCCCTGGTCAGTGGGAAGATCTCCACAATAAAATATGATTGTGTAGTATTCAGACTCTGAAAAAGAGCTATGCACTTTTCTCAGAAACACATAAGAAGTGCATAATATCCTTTTTTTCCACTCAATTACCTATCCAAAGGCTCAGGCAGGTAATTCCTCAGGCTGATCACAGAATATCTGCAACCAAAACAGTACACACCAGGAGTTCTTGAGAGAAATCAGTTCTTGGAAAAATGTCCAATTTAAATAACATTTGATCCCACTCTTTCAACTGAATAAAGTTCACATTTTATGCACTCCTTGATGGGAAGTGTATCTCCTATCTGCTTTCTATCTGACAACTTTCTGCAGCATGTAGAGAAACGAAAAAGTGGTACAATATTTCCTTCCTCCTAGGCTAAAATATGTCTATAGCTCTTGCTTTACTTGCAAGTATCATACTGTCACAGCTGCAACTGCATTTCATGTCTTCATTCTGCCAGCCCTAGGCACACCTAATAGGTCACATACTAAAAGAGCCATAGTCCTGAACTGGCTAAGGTTAGCCCTAGCTGCAACCAAATTCCGGCTGGTGGAGAATGCAGTGGTGGTGGATTCCCTCCAACTGCATGGAGGTGGATCTCAGTGAGAGTCAAGCTCTTTCTTTACAATTTCTGTCCTTCTGCTGTTTCATGTGTTATGTGAAAGTATTACTTTAAGATTGGAGACAAATAAGTCATAAAATAACAGCTTGCTCTTCTTTTCATTTTCCTGAAAAAGGGAATTTGACTATGTAAGGCACTAATGTTTCTAGTGGAGTCAACTGAGGTGTAGTGAGGTACCTTGGACACTGATAAGAATATTGAAGAGTTCAGTCTAAATCTTGAGGTACTTCTGCACAGCATATGAATATATGGACTTGTGTTAATGCACTGATAAAAACATGCCCCTCATCACTACCTCCCTATCCCTCATGACTCTGGAATTACGTCTGCACTTACAGGTACCAAGGAGACACCACAGGAACAGCAAAAGCTGGGTTTTGAAAACCATGAGCATGTGCATTGGTAATGTACTGAAGTGAAAACACCTTTCACAATATTTCATCCTGACATCTAATTTGCTTCAAATGGTACTTCCCCAAGTATGAAAGCAGAGAGATATCATACTGTAGAATAATGCATGATGGTGAGGAAGCTGAAGCCAAGTTTCTGAGAAACTTTCCAACATCTTACTACTCACAGGGAACAGTACTGTTTAATAACACCTCCTGTCCCTATGTGATGTAGTCAATAGAGAACAGAATAAAACATATCTACAAAGAAGAACAGAGGTGGCTTCACAGCAGAGAGTTAAGGGCTCAATTTGTATTCTGGTCCTGTATAGGGTGTGAAATAAACATTTTTGAGTTAGGTTGTTCTTATCTCAGAACAGTTGGGTTCCTCCTGGATGACAACATCTCCAAAGAGACTGTATGAAGACTGACAATCACCTAAATGTGAATCAAAAAGCAAAGAGTGACTATTACTGGCTTAATATTTTGCAGGTCTCGAGGCTAACAAGCATTGTATTCATTGACATTTTTTTGGAATCATAATAATAAGATGAAAAGAAAGGAGATAAAGCTTTTGGGGAGAACTTAAAGTTTTTCCCTTGTTATATTTATTATTCAGGGGTTTTTTGCTCATATATGCAATGAAAGGAGTGGTGTGGTTACAGATGAGGCATTGTGCTGTGTTCACTGTCAGTTTACAATTTCACCTTTTTGTCATGAGGATCAAATACTTGTATGTTTGGGTTCCAAGATCTTGGAATACTGTCAGACATTTTAGATTTAGCTAAATAGGGCAAAAATTCATAGCTCTTTTCAAAATGCAGATTTTTTTTTTTTTTTGCATGTTCATTTTAGAGAAGAGTGGTCTTCTGGTTTTGTTTTGCAAATACAAAAGCATTTTAGACTTTGAGTTTTTAAGCATCTGTCTTTTTTTATCTTAAGTGTCCCTCATCAAACCCTACCAAAAAAAGGAGATGTTTTTATTCCCTTCTTATAGTTAGAGAACATGGGTTCAAAGAGTGGAATAGTCTCTTACTAAGGAAATTTTTGTTACCATGAACCTGTCAGCAGCCAGCTGCATTGTCGATAAAGTATTGCACATTTTTTTCACCAGTTCATTCAGTTTCCATTTCTGCTTTTCTACAGAGTCAGCAACTGCTTTTTGAATCAAAAAGATGAACCACAGCAGAGTACACACTGCAACTGATTTCTTCCTAAGGATTTATTTCTTCCTTCTTCTTAATGGTCTTCTTAAATGAGAGCAAAAAATATTATAGATAGTATACAATTCCTTATATTTAAGGAAATAATTAGTATATTGCTTCCATTGTTGCTTTTAGCACTGGTGTCCTGTAATGGTACACTGCAAAACTCAAGTACATTTTTGTCTATCAGAAGGAAAAAAACTGTCTCTTCCTCCTTAACTCCACATATACAGAGTGCATTTAGGTAATTCACTGTACACTGTATGGGTTAGGAACTGAAGATAACTCTTACCAGCAATGTGATATTTACCTGTTGTGAGATTTTGTGTGTGTATACATGTGTGTACTTGACCATGCAACTCTATCTGTATGTGTGTGAAACTCACAACTGTGTAAAAACCCCCACACAGAAGAAAACAACCAAAGCTGTTTACAGTTGATACTGGTAGCTGACGGTGAAAGCAGTGCTGCTCTCTGTTTCTAGAGAACAAAAGATTCATTTCTGCATCCTTCTCCAGTCTGTTGCACAGTCTCTCTGTGCTTGGTAACAGGTGAGAGTAGAAATATGTAACTCTGAATCATACTCTGGAATAGGCAGATTTTTATTTACATTCTTTTCCTGATTATTTTTTATTTCTTCTACCCTCAGAAGCTTTCACAAGAAGACCTTGCTAGCCAAAGTCATAAAGCACACCAAACATTCAAGAGGTAGCCAGCCA
The DNA here is from genome assembly GCA_013399015.1 of Galbula dea. Classification (NCBI taxonomy): domain Eukaryota; kingdom Metazoa; phylum Chordata; class Aves; order Piciformes; family Galbulidae; genus Galbula; species Galbula dea. Next base: position 46,188 of record VWZX01011034.1, read on the forward strand.
CAATAATTTCCTGAATGACCAAAAATGTGAAAAAAAGCAACTGCATGAGCCAAGGTAAATTCTGGCATGAAAACAAAAGACACAGAAACAAAGAAATGCTGATTTTATTTCCCAGTGATACGATGTCTACTAAACTTAACAGGGCTGGACATGCATAGCACTTAAACTGGTGGCACTGCAGCTGTCATCATCCATCCTGTTTCACCCATGAAATGAAGTATGTGTCTGAAATAAGTAGCTTGTGAGCATAATTCAGAAGAGATGTAGCTGAAAAACTGGAATACAAACACCCCTTGTCCCTGTGGCATTGCATCTTCCTGACTGGCATATTAAATACAGACAATAAATTCAAAACCAGGACCCAACACTTAACGAGGCAGCAGGATCCATTAAAAATATGGCCAACCCATGTGCAGGTCTCCCAGAGCAGAACAACAGGACCACCAGTACCTGCATGTCAAGCATCTTGACTACATCATAGTTCTCCAGCTCACACAGGCTGAAAGTGGAAGAGCAAATCCTCAGGCACACTGCGTGCAGTGTGCAATTGCCTTGGCTATGACCAGGACAGAGAGGAAACCTGTAAGGTGACCATGAGGTGGCTGGAGAGGAGCTGTGTCCCCAGGAGCTACAGAGCAGTGCAGTGCCACCCTGCACACCCACCCTGAAGTCAGACTCACCTTCCTTCCCAGAGGCAGCAGTAGTGGGGAATGAAGGGTCCCTCACGAACAAACAGTGGTTAATGACAAATCATTTAGAGGTACAGTTTCCCAAGCCCAGTGGTGCTGCTGTGACATTTGTGCATGACTGCTACTTCCAGAGAAACATTAGCTAAGGCAATGGGAATTGGATTTACTTCTGCTGTTTTCAGTGGGCAAAGCAAGACAGAGATGAAGTTGGTTGACCCCACCTACAAAGGCTGTGGTTTTTTTCCCTGTAGACTTAAGTCGACTTGTATAAGTAATGATTTTCATTTGACTTAAAGACTGAGTGCACTGAATTTTCTCAGGGAAAGAGATACCAACATCCATAGAATATATAAAAAATAAAAGGTACCTCTATGTCTCTGGGATTAGCTTCACTCACAAAAAAACCACTCTGGTCCTCCAGCTCCCGTAGAAGACCTAACAGCATAATGAAGCATCTCATTTTTACATAAGGAACTCGTCTCTGTTTTTTATTTGCTTTCATGTGCAATCAATATTTATGAAATTATCCTTGGTGAATTTTGCCATTAACTTCTTTATTCCAGTTGTTAGTTTCAATCACTTTTAACACAGATGTCAAAGGTCATTAAACTCCTACAGGTTTTGCAAACATAGCTGCCACGGGGAGAAATGAAAGGCTATTAAGTTCCTCCTATCAAGAGGAAAAGCTAGAGCATGGACTAGTGTCTCCATATAGAGAGAAACTAACATTTTTTTCTAGACAGTAAAGCCATCTGACCACCTCACAGAAAGCCAGAGACACCTATGTACTTCTGGCATATGGAGAGCTGTTTCACAGAGGATGTTGTCTCCATCCTCAGAGGAGCAGCAACACCACTGCAGTTTTATCACAGTTCTTGAAATACTTAGTGTTTTGCTTAACATCTGAACAAAAACCCCAAATTGGTTGTTTATGCCTTGGTATCTACTGAGGGAATACAGGGAACTTTGTCACTATGATTCTGGAGGGAGGTAAGAAATCACACGAATCACAGGATGGTTTGGATTGGAAGGGACCTTTCAAGGTCATTTAGTTCAACCCCCTTGCAGTCTTCAGGGACATCTGCAACTAGAGCAGGTTGTTCACAGCCCCAGACAACCTCACCTGGGATGGTTCCAGGGATGGAACATCTCCCACCTCTCTGGCCAACCTGGGACAAGCTCTCACCACTCTCAGGGGAAAACACGTCTTCCTTCTCTCTAGTCTAAATCTCTCCTCGTAGTTTCAAACCAACACCTCTTGTCCTGTCCCAACAGGCCCTGCTATAAATTCTCTCCTCATCTTTCTTCTAGGCCCCTTTAAGTTCTGGCAGTCTACAAGAAGGTCTCCCTGGAGTGTTCTCCAGGCTGAACCATCCTCAAAATCAGAGACCAGGGCTTCATAAACAACTTAGACACCTGCCATATCCCACCAAAAGCATCCAGATCCTCTGACTCCTAAAATTAACTCTTATGTCAATGTTACGTAGATAAATTAAACAAACAAACAAACAAAAGCCACCCCCCAAAAAAACCACAACAGTAAGAAATACCAGCTATTATATGGAAAAAATGTCATTTTTATTTAGTCTTGGCTAGGCTGAGAGTCAATTGCTCTGCCTTGTGATTTTTGCATACACAAATGCTCCATAATACATCTAAATTCCTAGTTTAGAGAAAACCACCACTGAGTTCTGAATAAAATCAGCTCCTGGATTAGTAAAGCCTCCCTTTCTCCTTGCCACTTGGCAGTTCTCACAAATCTCCATGCTTTTAAACTTTAATTCTGGGCTGATATCCTGAAGGTAGACAGACAGCTCCCAAACCATCTCTCCTTCAGCTGCCACATAAAAGAATTTTTGAAATCTCCCTCCTCCTAGCACAAAAACATCAAGATGTTCATGTCCCAGCTCAGCATAAAGTAGCTATGAAGGTACCCTTTACCTATTCACCGTGCTGATGAAGTATGATGTCAGAGAGAGCACAATAGCTCTGGGATACTAATATCCTTGTTAGCTACATGCTAGATAAAACTACACTTATTTCCTATTTCATGCACTGTAACAGGTTATTTTTTCTAATGGGATGTGCTTAGAACTGCTCTAATATCACCATAATAACATTAATCTAATCAGCTTTTAAATAAGCCAATTATTCTTTATACAGATTAGACCTAAATATTAATTAAATGATGTCGCTGAGACATGTCTTTCTCTAAGAAACAGTGTAATGCAAATGTTAATGCTTCCCAATATGTATTCACAGTTGATATATTTTGATTTTTTCTGTTGAATTTCATGAACTGTTGTAATTTTTCTTCTCTTTTGCCCCTACTCTTTTTTTTTGAAGAACATAATCTGCCAGTCTTGCTTGGCTAGATGCACTGGACACATTGGCATTTCATTGGACACTTTAGAAAAATGCCATAAGATAATGAATAATAAATATTTGTCTTTTACAGAGGTTGCAAATTCTCTAGTCTTCAGTGTTTGACATAACTTTTTTGTTCACCATCTCCAGGAGTTATTTTCTTTTATGCCACAAATTTGTATTCTCGTTGTGTTTCCTATGTTCAGGCTTCTTTGTGACGAAAGTATGTTGAAGTTTTATTGTGCAATAAATTAAAGTTAAGCATTCCTTCTAAAATCTAAGTTACTAGTGTAAGAGTACTCAACCCTTACATACATCTACAGGTGTTGTCAAAATATTTATTCATTATCCATCACAGCCAGAAGAAATATAAGTGATTTAATGCTCAAAGGGAAGAATTCTCTTTGAAAATGAAGAGGAGAAATAACTAGGGGTGGATATGTCCATCATATTCTCTATACCTGGACAGAAAAAGAGAATATCTTGTCCCTCTGCTATGTAGTCATCTCTCTTAAATTTTTATTTCTCTTTTTTTGAGGGATTTTTTAACCCTTGTTCACTACAGTCCTTAAACATACTTTATGGTCTTGTTCTTAGTTAAAAGAAATAGCTTGGAAAAGGTGAAACCTGCTGTACAGGTCCCATGAGAGTCTGAGATCACACAGAGCCACTCACAGAGGGGTCACTTGTCTAACTGTTCCCCAAGGTTTCAACTCGACACACCACAAGACCATGAAGAGGCCCATACATTTACTAAGTGGCCAAAAAAAGATGGTTGTGGTTAGACAGAAGGTCACATGTCTACTCTGCCCCACTGTAACAAATATACACCTGCTGCAAACCACTCCAAAAATCTGCAGCAATGGTTTATAATACGAGGTCCATCTGATCTTGTACTTCTTGCACCCACCTGTCTAGCTCAGCTTCACTTCTTTTTCCCTATCAGCCCATCCATTCCTGACACTCACTATAGTCAGGCAGAAAGAATAGACTGAGATCTTTCCTGTCCCAAACTAGACAGTCTATTCCCACTCAGAAGCTAGTCATTGTATTTATATGCAGACATGCACACACATAGATGTGTATATACACAGAGAGATATTTACATATTTGACAATTAAGTTTCAGTTTTAAATGAAATTTCATCTTTACATCACTTTACAAAGGGATTTTTTTTGTTGTTGCTTATGGATACTGTGGGGAAATCACCAAGCTGATATAATTAAATCTGAAATTAGACTCTAATATTTAAATACCACCATTCAAAGTTAGAGCACTTAAAACAACGTACTACAGCTATATGTATTAGATTTGAACATCCACCCACCCCTGATCTTTAAATGTTTATGTTTTCCAAACAAGTCTGCAGCTGCAGAAACATTTTTGCCAGGGACCTCAACCCAAGCCCATTGGAATAATCAATATTTAATCAACATTATTTAAGATTTGTTTAGTGACAAAATTCTTCACCAGCAAACAGTCAGCTAATGCAGCTGCATAGACTTCACCAAATGCCACAGTATCCAACTTGACAGAAATTAGTAAGCAAGAAATATTTATTTGTTGTTGAAAGTCTCTCTGGATGCCTGCTCAAGGCTTCTGAAATGAATTTTTTGACTCTTCATATAGCAGGCATTTATGCTGTTTCTTTGACTGGTATATAATCGTTTATTGCTTCCATTTCTATTTAGCACACTTGAAAATAGAAATCCAGGTCTTAGAAAATGATACTCATATATAGCATAATTAAGTGTGAGCCTTACATTCATGACACTTTATCAAAAGAAGAGAAGCTGGGCTCCTAGAACAAAGGAATGTCAGAATTCGAGGTTCTCACAGCAACTCAGCAAGGTAGACAAAACTAGCACATCTATGAAAACAAGGTCATTAGAAGAGCCATGTAAAAATAAATAAATAAAAATAAAGATTAAATTCAAATTAAGGAAAAAAGGTGTTAGTACAGGACTTTGCTGAGTGGCACACTGTATGTTTTTTATATGTCTATGATACTTCTAACATAAGTAGCTGTGACTGAGAATGACAGAATTTTCACTCTTAAAATATTCATCCCAAGGGGGCTTGGGCAACTGTAATACATCTAAGTATTTTTGTTGGTCCTTTAAGAACTGCTAAATCAGGAAAATGCCACTTTTGACACTTGAAAGGTCAAAGATAAGAAAACACTTTCACATGGTATAAAAGAAGTGTCTAGAATCTACAGGTTTGAATAGGGCTAACACTAGTAATACTCAGTGGCAATTGACAGGACATTTTAGTAGTTGGAATAAAACTTTCATTAGTTCATATGCCCATAACCCTTCAATTCGTTACTTTTGAAGGAAGAATCTTCTGTAATAAGCAGTCTGACATGAAGGATTTCTCTGAACTGACCAATTACAGTTGGTGTTTAAACAAGATTATCACCTAATCCACTGCCTGCTGTATAATAGGTTATGTGAAATAGACCACAAGAAAAATCACAACCTAAGTCTTACTTTAGACACAGTAGTTTGGCTAAAACAATAGAAGAGAGGAAAATGGGTAAGTGTGGTGTTCAAACTCATAATAGGAAAATGTGAGGTTTCATTTTTCCAGATAATTTTTAATCTACTTTCCATAACAAGATTATGAAGAGTAATATAATCATTCTAGGGAAAAACAAACAAACCCAGAGATTATTCTAGGACTCCAACCTGCTCCTTGCCTGCTGCTTCTCTTCCAAAAGTGGTTCTAATTTTATGTTCTTAGGAATACTTCATTTTTAACATTTCTTTTTCCGTCTCTTCCTTATTTCCTTCATCTCCTGTCTACAGTTTTCCTGTTCCCCATGAAAAGTTATCTCACTTTGATAAATCACACCACCCAACTTTTCTGAAGCTATTTTTCTGCAGACCCACAACTGCTTTACAAAGGGAAGTGAGTTTCAGTACTGAGTTTCTGTAAATTATACAGAGGAAAATCACAGTATATACCTTATGTAAGCAAGAAATAGAAAGAAAGGGTCATTTTTTTCCTTCTCCTTTCACAATAGGGATTACTTTCTATAGTGCTGATTTAATGTGATTTTTCTGGAGAAGGTTTTGTTGTTTCAAGCAATAGAGAGTTCACAAGGGTTTCTTTGGGACATACTGATGAAACAACAAAACCTTCATGACTACATACTCATGTAGTAAACTTACCTTATCTGTCCTTCTTTTCATCCTGTCTTAATATTTTTTTTTTCCTTTTAATGTTTCAGATAACAGTTCTTCATTACTGGTGCTTATCCTCTTATCTATGTAGAGGTAACTCTTTCTTCCATTAAGGAAATACACCTTTTGTTAAGTTCACATCTTACCTAGCTACACAACAGTTTCAGTGTGTGTTTACAAGTCATGATGCAGAAACAAATGTGGCCGTGCAGTTACAGGCTGACAAACATGGCTGGAGGCATCTGCTTTATGTCTGTTGAGTGTATACCTAAAATCCATGTGCATTGTTTGAATATTTAGCCTTTAATCTTTCTCCAGAGGTCAATATTTCCCAGACTCTCCTGCTTTCATTGGTCTTCTCTGTGTTTTTTCTAGATCAACATCCCTCTCTAAGTGAGACAGCGTATAGTTTCAGGGAAAGGACAGGGTAATGACAGCTGCACTGCAGTCACAAGAAAGAGTTTATGAATTGGCACATTATTTCATCATTATTCTTCTCCAAAATCTGACAGGTGCATTAGATTACTTGGAGCAGTTACATGTAACAGTCCTTTTTTTGCTCCTCATGTCCATGGAAGAGTTGAAAAATCTAATCTCTAGTTTATAACTGCTCTGTTCACAGGTCTGCACCCAAAAGTGCAGAATAGACCTCTGACTGTCCCCTGAGTCCCCCACTCTGAGCAGTAGCTTGTACATCATGCCCCAACCTGTAAAGACCCAGCTGAGTCAGGGGAAATGCACACAAACTTCCACACAAACTCAAACTGCTTGCATTTGCCTCTCCTGTAATAGACTGCCAAATGTGTCACTTGTAACCAACAGATTTTGAGGGTTAGAGTGTCTGTGGCACCTAAGTAGAGGTGACTGAAGAACATGCTTTCACTGACAACTGGCAAAGGCAAGTCTTCATGCCATGACCATTATTTTCCCTATTATATTACCAAATCCATGCATATCGAACAATTTGATTAAAAGTTCACTGTTGTGTTTTTTTGGTTTGGGGTTTTGGTGTTTTTTTTTTTAATGTGTTTGTTTGGTTGCTTTTTCTAATAGAAGATATAAAGCTGTTAATAGTTATGGCTGCATTGCCTAAGAAACATTTTACCACTGAGAAACTTTTTACCATCCTTGTACTGATCTAAACCCAGCTTCCACTGTCAGTTCAAAAGATTCAGAAGTCTGATTTGGTTCAGGCCCATAATAAAGGTTTTTATTCATTCATTACATTTATTGGAGCCTGTGGTGATTAAATGAATCAGTGACCAAAAGGACCCATGAAGATTAAAAATCTGACATTAAAAAAGTACTCTTACATTGTAGAGAAGGGCATGGGCAAACACAACCTAATTATTACTCTGACATTTAATTTCAAACAGGGAAAATGCCACGATTGAAGTTTATTTACCAAGGATGAAGGAGGAAGGATGTGCACAGAGACTAGCTTTTAAAATTTAAAAATAAGTTTGTTCTTTATTTAATGTAGGAATAAAAGTGTTTTGAACATTTTGTCACAAAGTACAACTGTGTCATGTCTCCCTCTAGCAGGGATGCCTGGTGGGTGCATAATGGACATTCAAGCCTTTCCTTCACGCATTTAATCAGACACCTGCTCAGTCCTGTGCACTGCATCCAAGATAGGGCAGGTATTTTGTACCTGCATCTCTGACAGGAGATCAGACCAAAGTCCTAAAATCCATGTAGACTTATTGACTGGTTCTGACCTTCCTGGCTATACTTGGCCAAACAGTTTTGTGGAAACTTGACCAGTATACTTGTGATATATTTCTGAAGAGCATTTCAGCCTCAGAGGAAGAGCATGTTTTGTTTCATTATCACGTAACAGTCAAGCTCTATACAGCTTTTTGCTCAAATCCTATTCTGGCCACTAGACAAACAATAAAACCAATTTGCTTACATTACAGCCATTACATCTTTTATTCCTTTTTTTGTTGTTGTTTTTTTTTGTTTTCCTCATCACTTAGGACAATTTCTATAACCATGGAATTCTTTTGCTTCAGGAGAAATATTATTTACCCTTTGAACTCATCCAGCTGTTCCATAGGGTACACTTTCCTGTAGTCACTCAAGGCTATTATTGTAATCTCCTCTATCATATTTTCTAAGAGATGAACACATAGTATCTGCTAATTGACAGAACTGGCTTTCAAAAAGACAGAAGAGCTTTTGTTATGGTGTATCAGATGATGTTTAACTGTCTTTCTGTTTGTCTCAGGTTTGACCTTGGGTTGAACTTCCTGATTTCTGAACTATTTAATAATCAACCATATTTCACTTCTTCATCTGCTTCAGTTTTTATATACCAGAGACCATTAACCACGTTAATCCTGCACTCTATAGACCTTCTGTGGGGGCACAACTTGTATGGATTTATTTAATCTGCAGATGTCTGATGTGGATTGGAGTGGACTCACTGCTTCTGATTTGACCTCACACAATTTATCTGTACCCACTGGCCAGCCCATAATAAATGTCTGTGGTCTGTAAAATAGGCCACTCTCCTTGAACCACCCATGCTTTGAGTATTAATCCATGGGGGAAAGATATGTCTTCCCTCAGTGAAATACTGCACTGGTGCTGGTGAGGGGAGCAGGTGAGCTTGGTCAAGCTCTGCCTTCTGTTGATGGTTTCCCAAAATGTCCCTCTAAGAACACTGTTTCTCTGCAATACCTCTGCTGCTGCATATGGCTACCTGAGTAGGCCTCACCCCTTGACACAGAGTAAACCTCACCTCCTGTAAACCTTACTATAGCTATTAGGTTTACTGACAACCCTGTTTGTAAGCCCTTCCAGGTTGTTTCACTCCTTTTACTAGGTGTCAATTTAGATGCCATTATTCATCCTGTCCATAAGGAGATAGGAAGATGGTTAATCTTCTCCTAAAGAAGTGTTCCAGGCTGTGTTAATAAACCACAAGGAAATAGGTTTTTCCTGGGAAACATAGTATTTGTTCAGGGTTACTGTCTCCATTTGGCTTACTAAAGGACATGTAGCAAACCTGAGTTAGTCTCCTGAAGTGTCCAAATTTAGGCAGGTAACCACAGGAGACCTTTTTTTCTAAGAAGGTAGACGTCTGAGTTCCCCTCAACATCACCTGTTGCTGTAATTTCAAACAGACACAGTTATATAACAGCTTTGTACCTTTTTTAGTGTAAAGAAAAACAACTGTCTTGTCCCTGGTGACCCTGTGTAGAAGTTACAAATGACTAACAGGACTGTGTGAAGTGACTTTGGCAGAAGCTGGGGTTATGAAGTTCCACATCCAAATAGGGATTTAAGTGTTTTCATTTTCATGTATGTGCATCTGAAACTTTTGTTGTTACTCTTTTTATGTTTACATTGTGATCTCAGGGGCATCACATCCAATGCCAAATTCATCACAGGCAAATTAATATAGTTTGAAAACCCGCAATATTTCACCTGTTTATTTATTGGCTTTCCTAACACATTCAATTCCATCTTGGTCCACTACCTCTTTCTCACTTTGAACAAAAAAGAGAGGGCAAAAATAAACAGATATGCATGGAAGTGCAACAAGCTTGATGCAGTACCTTGAGGTGATGTTAGAGATAAGGAGCAGTTTGTATGGGGGAAAGATGATTAAAGGAGATAGAGTCGAGTTGTAAAATAAAAGATTACACAGAGGAAGCTAACAGTGCTCTGCTTTCTTTCTGAAACACCAGGTGAAAAGTGCACTCACAGTAGGAATCAAGTGTTGAAGGCTTGTTGGTAATGCCTCACCTCCCCCCATCTATGTGGTCGGCAAGCTGACATTTTGAGACTGTTAAAGTTCAAAGTATAACAAGTTGTAACTAATTTTTCAACAGAACAATAAGCTCTAAGGGCTAAGGTAAAACAAACAGGTTAGTCTGTCCCAAGAAAAGGGAGTAGTGTCAGAGAGAACAGAAAATGAAGCTGGTTTCATCAGAAACATTTCTTATAACCTCAAAGAGGCCCCTGGGTTATGATACTTGTTCTCAAATTTAAGGAAAAGATAGCAGGTTTGGATTCCTCTTACCATCAGTGCTAGGTAACTCTCAGGAGAATGTGCTGAAGAGATTGCTAATTAAACCAGTCTGGGAGGAAAAAGGAGGTAAATGCTCACAAGCCAGCTCTCCCTTCTCCCAGCACACCCTCAGACCTGACCAAACCTTGTTTATCACTACTTTGAGGTAGAAGTGAGATCCTGGATGGGTGATCCATTAGCCATGTGAGGTCAAGGAAGTTTCAGGACAGATTTTTTGGGGTGGCACGGCAAGGAGTGTACCCTGGGCATAATGCCCAGCTGTTACTTCTACCTTTTTGTTCCATCCCCAGTTGCCAGTCACTCACCTTAATGGCAGATTAAAGGCAAAACAAAGGCACCACAGCTCTGTGCTCACTAGCCCTCTGAATTCGTCTAAGTAACAAACAGCAATTTCCCATGCAAAAAACACAGACATTCAAACCTTCACACACATCACCATCAAAGACTCATATTTCTCTCAGCCATAGAATTTTACATTATCAAAGCTGTCTTCATTATAAATGGTAAGTTCTCTTGAAGAGTATTATGTTGCTGTCATGTTTGTGTTTATTATTTTAAGCTACATGTTAATAATATAAATCCCTTCTGTGTGTACATCTTGCTGCAGCTATGCTGACAAAATACTGCTCTTCTGTTTCTTCGTGAGAAACATTAAATTAGGCTAAACTTTAAGATAAATACTTTAAAAATCAACTACATGGATAGAAACCAGGCTATAACAGCAATCTATGAACACCAAAAGTTAATAATATAAATATTAGCAGGACCTCAAGGTACCTAAAAATAATGCAATTTGAAAAAATTAAACCCAAAACTAAAGACACATGAGGAGAAAAAAAGTACAGATATTTCCAGGTTATTAAAAACCTACACATTGGCTGAATTATTATCTTTTCAAGTGTTTAAGCTATGATAGCATGATGACTTACTAGAAAGAACATTCTACTGATTCAGACAACAGCACATGAGAAATCTTCCTCTATCATCTGATTTAAGAAAGAAGAATTTATCAAGGGGGAAAGCAGAGGGGAAAAAAACTTTGTTTTACTTGTATTTAGTTTGCCTTTAGTTTGAGAACTGGGAGGCAGGATATTTTTAAAGTGAGAATGTTCTCCTGTTCTATAAAAAGAATTAGTCTTTTATGACATACATGTACATCCTTGCAGAAATAAAAATAATCTTTGGGATGGCATTTGTCATAAATCAAGGTGTATGAAGTGTGTAGAATCAAACTAAACTGTCTTTTATGTAGCAAACGCCTATAGCAATGACACTTAATCCTCTGGAGTTATGAAAGTTTCACACAACAACCAATAATGAAGGTTCAGTAAGCCAGAGTCCATCAATCAAACTGCTTATGGCCCATATCATTTGTTATGATCCTAAAGCTTTGCTTTTTCTCTGGAGTTTTCTAAAGAAAAAAATATATTGAGGCCCCTGCTTTGGCTCTCTAAAGTTTTTGATTCATTTCTGGGTGAAAACACTTTCATCCTTCACCACGGAGAGGGATGACTTTTCAGTTGCATAAAGCTACTGTCAGCACAGCTATGCTCCAAGTTCCTGCCTTGTGCCAATATTAACACTGTGCTGAGACACCAGGAATTCCCTGTTTCCCATATCAATCCCCATGGGACTTTCTGCACATCCACACACTTCCCTCTACAGATTTCATATAATGGGATGGTTCAATTTTTTTCAGTGTACCACAACCTGAGACAGGTAAGTCACAAACACTATTTCACTTCTCCTGTAAGAGTATGTGCAATAATAGAAAGCCTGCAAATATCAAAATGCATGTCCCTTTGAGATCGCATGCCTGCAGCACCCCACCTAACTCTTACACTCAGTATCATCCTTGGATAAAAATGGAAAACAGGGTATTTCATATGGACAATCAAATAATCATGCAGCACTTTTGCAAACTGGACCTTAACCATAAACTGTAAGAAATCCATAACATGGTTCTAAAAAGATTAAGTGATCACATTTCATTTCAAAGGTCTTGTCTACCATTTAAAACATGAACATATTGCAGGGTCTTTGAACTAATGGCTTCTCTAGTCCACTTAGCATCCTTTTGAATAAAAACAAATCAGATTTTCTATAACTATTCATAAAAATACTAGTTCTGCATGGTAGGAAGGTAAGTAGAAGTATAATACTTTGCCATATGACTTTAGATAAGTATGTATCTGAAAATAAAAGTAAGGAGAAGTCTGTGAGGAGGAAAAGAAAGTAAATGGAAGAATAACTACGGAAAGCTGAAAACAAAGAAGACAGTATGAGAAAGCTTGTATCTCTGCATTATCAGTATTGCTGTGTGCAAGATTCAGTTACAATGAACTGTGTCCTGGTTTCACAGAATCACAGAATGTTACAAGTTGGAAGGGTCCTCAAAAGATCATCTAGTCCAACCCCCCTGCCACAGCAGGATTCCCTAGACCAGGTCACACAGAAGCGCATCCAGGTAGGTTTTGAATATCTCCAGAGGAGACTCTACAACCTCTCTGGGCAGTCTGTGCCGGTGCTCTGGCACCTGAACTGGGAAAACATTTTTTCTTGTATTCACATGGAACCTCTTATGCTTCAGTTTACAAGCCATTGCCTCTTGTCCTGTCACTGGGCTTCACTGAGAGGATCCTGACCCCATACCTCTGACACACACCCGTAGGAACCTGACACCTCCTTAAATGACTAATATCTCAATCATTGAGTGGTGATGAAACAACATTGTCATCTAGTTGGAGGACAAGAAAGGCCTGCCTGGAGGTGGGAAATGTGAAGTACAGCAAAGACCCTGCTCCCCATTGACCCAAGGCAAGGGCTGCCCCTTGCAGATAAGGAAATTGAGAAGAGATAAGTTCTGTGAAGGTGGGACAACCTCTTTTTCCTAAGTTAATTTCTCTGTTACATGGCTCTGGCCACTTCACCCATGTCCTGGATGTATAAAAAGGACAGTGGCATATCGGTCAGTGTGCATCCACCACAAAAGAACTTGGGACCCCGACCACCTCTGCATGACATCATCCCTGGATTTACACACCTAAATGTCATAACCCAATTGCTGATCTACCCTGGATAGCTCAGAGGGTCCTGTGAGATTTGAAAATTCCCTTGGAGTAAATTAAGTTGAAATGAAACCAAATGGCTGATTGTTAGTTTTATTGCAGGCAAGGAGCATGGTTTGGAAAGCTTTTAGTCTCTGGTGCCTATAGAGATAGAAAAGAAAGAAGAAAGAGAGAAGAGGAGAGTGAGATATCACCACCCGTGGTTCCACCTAAGTTTTGTAGGACTGTTCCCAGGTCTCGAGTTCTCAGGTGGGTGCAAATCCAAGTATGACATGCAGAGCTGTTCTGGGTCCCTAGTTCTTTCATGGCAGATGCACATCCAGGGATGTTATGCAGAGCTGGTCCAGGTAGTGACACCACCCTTCACATATTTATAAGCATAACAATGTCACCCCTTAGTCTCCTCTTCTCCAAGCTAAAGAGACCCAGCTCCCTCAGCCTTTCCTCATCAGGAAGATGTTCCAGCCCCTTCATCATCTTGGTGGCTCTGCGCTGGACTCTCTCCAGCAGTTCCCTATCCTTCTTCAACTGAGGAGCCCAGAACTGGACACAATATTCCAGATGCGGCCTCACCAGGGTAGAGTAAAGTGGAAGAAGA
>VWZX01011034.1:60373-125499 GCA_013399015.1 Galbula dea
CTTCCTCAGGTTAGTTGCAAGGATGCTGTGGGAGACAGTGTCAAACGCTTTGCTGAAATCAAGATAAACCACATCCACTGCTCTATTGTCATCTATCCACCCTGTTATGCCCTCACCAAAGACTACCAGGTTGGTCAAACATGACATCCCCTTGGTAAACCCATGCTGACTGCTCCTAATGACCCCCTTATCCTTGTGGAAGAGGTATGAAAATTCTTTTAATGCTATCACTAGAAATTGCATGTACCTACTGTAAATATTTTTAATCAGCAAGTCAAAAACCCAGTTACTAGCATTAGACCAGACAAGGTGGCCCCTTTACACTTTTCAGAACTAAAAAATGTACAAGTTACCCATAACTGTCCTAGCTTCAAACAGCACCTGAGGAAAGCGATAGACCTCACAAAGAAAGCAACCATTGACACATTTACCTATAAGACAGCAATTAACAAGGCAGAAGTTAGGGTAGCTTTCTAATACAACAACAACATAAGCCATACCAGACCAAATCACAGGTGCCTCTATCTCTGCCTGCCAGAAGCAAGGCACTTCTCTTTCCCAGAGTGCAGGCTGTGTGACAGCAGAACAGACACTGGTGGGTAACACATGCATCCCTCAGAAAATTCCCACTGCCTAAAGGAATTTCACATCTGAGTGACACTTTGCCATACACAAAGGGAGAGGGAAGAGGAAAAGAGTTTTCAGTTTCTGCAACCGTACAGATATACAAAAAGGAGAAAACATGTTTTCTCTGTTCCTCAATTCTCTAGATCAGGGAGTCTGATTTACATCCAGTAGTCTTTGCCCAGCCTGCCAGTTCCAAAATGACAGAGGCTCTTGGTCATATTCCAGCTGTAAATAAACCAATAGTATGGGAAATGCAGGTTGCCCTCAAGGCCTTTATCCCATGGTTTCACTCCCTTCCTTCTACACAGATATATCCTGAAAAATTTCTGCTCCCAGCCAGGCCTGCTGACTGGCTGATGGTGGTAGGATGGACCCTGTTTACCAGGTCCCCTGTGAGCATCATAACCTGAAAAAAAGGCTGAATATATTTTTTCACAGTGAGGGTGACAAAGCACTGGCACAGGCTGCCCAGAAAGGTTGTGGAGTCTCCTTCTCTGGAGATATTCAAAACCCATCTGGATGCGCTTCTGTGTGACCTGGTCTAGGGAATCCTGCTGTGGCAGGGGGATTGGACTAGATGATCTTTTGAGGCTCCTTCCAACTCCTAATATTCTGTGATTCTGTGAAAATAGACATTATAATTTTCTATAAATAATTATGTGATATTTTCTGCATATGGTGACAGTGATTTTGGGGCAACAAGTGCCAGTTGCGGGGCAACAAGTGCCAGTTGCAGGGCAACTGTGGCCTTACTACAGGAAGTATTTTTATCCCCATCTGCTTGGAAGATAAAGATATTTTCTGTTCCTCACTTGTCATTGTTCTATGTCCTACACATGTTATGACAAAAATTCTAGAAACTGCCTTTTATTTCACTGCTGGAAATTGCTGAGTTCTCCTGAAATTTCGAAGACAGAGCCTGAGGTTATGAGGAATTTTATATATATTAAAACAAACAAGGATACATGACAAAAGCCTCTTAGCTCTGTGGAATTGTGAACATCCTAATTTTAAAACAATGAGCAAAACCAACTGAGAACACTGGTACTTTTATATAGATGTATAAGTGTAACACAGATATGATAGCACAATATTATTTCCTCTCCTAACCTCTTTATCTGTTGTGCAGTTCTGTTCTTTCTGTTTAGGACAGAAGGATCTTTCTCTTTAGAAGACATTATGAACTTATCATAATTACTCAGCTCTTTGGTGGATGTCTATGCAGCAGGTAGAATCTCACATAAAGAACCTGAGGGTGGGGCCCTTTGCATTCAGGAAACTGTTAAACTTGGAGACAGCAATATCTCCAATGATTCATCTGCATATTTGAAAACCCAACTAAGATTTATATGCACATTTTGTGATGTTAAGAGCTGATTTCATTCTTTTTCCTCATGCTTCCTGAAGTTTTCTTTCCCCTCTAACTGTGAGAAGCAATTCAGGCAGGCAGTTTTACTCATTTAAGGTGGTAATTATTCAGAATTTTCACAGCATTTATGTTCATTTCATGCAATCTTACACAAACACCTGCTAGTACACAATGTTCAGGGTCACTCTGACATTGTATAAGTGCTCAAATAGAAAAACAAACCCAAATCAACAGTTCCTAGTGGGAATGGCTTCACCATTCAGTCTAACACTCTCTGCTGTGCAGAGCTGGCACTGAAATAAAACAGGTCCTCTTAGACAAGCAATTAATGTTTCATAATATCTGGGAATTTTTATTCAGCCCTTAAATGTTCATAGCCTATCTCAGACAGGAGGACAAACTGTGTTTTTCCCAAGATGCAACATTTCTATCTATAGCTCAGCTGACTCAGAGGGTCTTACATAAATTCTTGGTTGGGCAGGTTAGCCAAGCAATAGATGTATTCAAATTTCTATCACTTATAAGGTAGGTGCAGGGGAAGGCTGAAGGGTCCTGTGGTTTCTCTGTTTGCTTGTTTTCTTTACCAAAGTAAATAAGTATTATCAAGAGGTTTAAAACGGTTTTCTCTTCTGACTTCAACAAGCACATTGCGTCCAAGGATGGATCACCATTGCATGCTACAGTGCAAAGCATCAGCAGACAAACTATTTTCCACTCATGATTCAACTGAGAAGATCAACCATGTTTTCTGCTAGCACACATCCCTCAAAGACAGCACTGACCCAGCTCAGGGTCCACATCATCTGTGAGTAAGGTTGTGCTCACATCTCCTATAGTGGCTTGACCCTTGCCAGCAACTGAGCAACTTACCCAGTCACTCATTCATTTTCCTTTACCAGCCTAGCATGGAAAGGGCAAGAATCAGAAAAGCCAAAATGTGGGGAAAAAATTATAGGTGGAGATCAAGAGAGTTTAATAAGTAGAGGACAAAAAAACCCCCACAAACAAGTGATGCAAAGGCAATCATTCACCAGTTCCAACAAGCAGATCAGTCCCTGAGTAACAGCCACCCTGGAAAGATCTACCTCCTCCTCCTCCCAGCATTTGTTGCTGATATGATGTTGTATGACATGGAATACACCTTTGGTTAGTCTGTGTCAGTCATCAGGCTGTGTCCACTCCCAGCCTCTTTTCCACTCTTAGCTTTACTTGCTCAGGGGATTAGAGTGGGAAACAGAGAAAGTCTTGACACTATGCAAGTGTTGTTCAACAACACCCAAAGTATTGAGGTGTTTTCAACAATATTTTATTCATAAACCCAAAATATAGCACTATAAAGAGATCCTATGAAGAAAATTATCTCCACTCCTGCCAGATCCAGCACACATCTTCCACCCCAATGGTAAAGAACCCATCTGCATGGAGGTATCTAAGCTACTGAGTTACCCAGGCAGCTAAAGCAGCCAAACCACAGAAACCTCCATCTCAGCTAGGTGAGTTAGCCTCAGTGAGATGCAGCTCTACTGCAGAAATGCCATAGAACTGAAGGAAAATGGTTGTTTAAGTATCCAGTACTGTCTAGCAACAAAACCAAGTTTTCATGGAAAATGAGGGAAGCCAACTTGCTTGTTGCTTATTTAATCATTATGAGTAGTCAGCCTTTTGTCTTTGAGCATATGGTTCCTAGGTACTTCTTATCTCAACACCATGTAAGGCTGTGAGAACATCCTCACTGTCTGCAGTACCCTAGTAATTCCAGTGTAAGTTTGCATTATTTTAGGAAGGAGAATTTGATCTCCCCAAATTCACACCACCACAAAGGAACATCTGAGATAAGGACAATTAACCATTCTACATTTCTAGCTCCCTAGACATATCTAAATCTATGCCACATTGTTCTCGCTGTATTTTTTGTCCTCCTTAAATTCCAGAGCCTCAAAAAAGATGAAAAAGTGCTGTCCTGCAGGGTTAAACTGAGTAATCCATCTAACCCTGTATTCTGGCTCCAAGAGTGACAGTAGAAGATGCTATGCAGAGAGAGCACACAAGCCTGGCCACTAACCTAATGCTAAGAAGAACAAATTAATTGGTTTTATAATTGTAGGGTATAGCCTTGCTTATTTATCTCACTCTGAAGTTGAACCACTAACCAATCAACTGCAAACATGAACAGAGGAATGCCCATGACTTCACAGAATAGCTCAAAATTTGTCTAAGTGAAGGTCAGAGTAGGAGTAATTTAGATATCAAGAATTATTGGTGACAACATGAAGCGGGTTTTTTTCAGTTTCACCTGTACTCAGTCAAATAAGAAATAAATCTGAGCTTTTCCCTAATATTACTCAATCCCTTTGCTTTCAATGTTAAAAGAAACCAAAAAATTTAGCAACAGTTGAATGAATACCTATTTATCAAATTATCTGATTTTTTTAAAAAATTAAGAATAACAACCAAGCAGATTCTATTCTAATTTTGGATTAAGAATCAGGACCTACCTTATTACTTTTTTGTCCTTCATTAAAGCCATAAAGAGACAGTAATCCAAAAACTGGATGCCATAATAGTAAAAAAGTGTAATTAAAACAAGTAAAATGAAGCTAGAAGAGTGTGTGAATAACAATTGGGAAGAGGAGTTGATAACCACTCAGGAGATTATTCAATGAAAGAAATCACTAGAAATTACTACTACTTAAGGAAAGAAATATTTGTCTGTTTAAGTAGCATAACCTTTCCAGAAAAACAGTTAGAAATTGTATGTTCCAAAAAGACACTGAAGGAATGGTTAGCTGGATGGCAGACAGCATGCTTTAAAATATGTTTCATTACAAATATACTTTTTAAATTAACATGCATTTTTTAAAACTATATGCTTATATATCATTTATTTTTAAAATGTTTTTTCCTTTGCCAGAAAGAGTTTATTTCTCTACAGAAGAATGCATATGGCACTACATAAATACACACCTCTTATTCAGAGTCACTATAGCTGTTGAAACTTGCTCATCCTTCAATCTTGGTCCACAGAGTCACCTCGTTCCCTACTCAAAAACTGCTAGCTTAAGCCAGAGAACTCATGTTGCCAGCACACTTCAATATGTGAGGTGCAGTTTATGATTGACAGGAAGACTAAAAAGAGAAACAGAGAAGTACATTTTGGTGTGTGGTCAATGCAGCATTAAAGCCAGATGTGATGCTCACACCACACCATCTGGAGTGGATGGCACCTGGATTAATTTTCATGTGTACAAAGTAATTATCAGAACAAGAACATTTTTAACAGAGAGAGTGGCTATGTATATAAGACACAAGGCTGGAGACTCAAATAATTTTTACATAGAAGCCTTTACCTAGACTGACCTTAGAGTGAGAAAGAGTATCCAGCCTTTAGAGCAGCAGGGGAAACTGCTTCCTCCTGGGTTTCCTTCCCAGTCCCCAGGATGCTATAAGGGCATCAGGACTACCAAACATCTGCCACTGTAAATCCAGATTTTTCTGCCTTAACTAACACCCAAAGAGCCTCTTCCTTTAAAAACATCTTATCTTTATTTAGTACTGAAGATAAGAAAGCTTTTTTTAAAAAAATTAGTCATAGTTTACTGTTGCCCTAACTATTTTGGAGAGTTTATACAGCTAAACTCTTTTCATTAACTTAGTTTGTTTATTTCAATTCATATCTGAATCATAGCATTCTAAGTCATTTATTATTAAAATTGCCTCGAGGTGATCAACAGAAGAACTTTACTTCAAATTTTTCCACTCTTTCCCTCTTCTCAATATGGCAAATACATTTCAGACGGTGAAGCTCCTGGAAAAGAATATGTAGAAAAATTTAAATGTGGCCACTAAAAAAACCTGAAAAGATTTCTTTAATAGTAATGCACTTCAGAAAGAAAGGAAGTTTAGTAGTGCTGGAGGAGCTTTCTGGCAGCACGTATTACAGTGAAGATACTGCTATTAAAATAACTAGCCACAATTTCCTTGCCAGCTTCACAACAGTAGGCACTGTGAGAGTTTAGAGGGAAGGTAGAGAGAAGGAACTCAAGCCAGCAGGAACAGGCAGATTGTTCTCATTTGTGTGTGGTATTTTTACCAATTCATTTCCCTGTAATCTGTTCCACGTATTGTGTTTACTTTAGCTAATCCAGTTGCAC
Organism: Galbula dea; assembly: GCA_013399015.1. Taxonomy (NCBI): domain Eukaryota; kingdom Metazoa; phylum Chordata; class Aves; order Piciformes; family Galbulidae; genus Galbula; species Galbula dea. The sequence continues at coordinate 66,521 of VWZX01011034.1, forward strand.
CAAAATACCATCCTAAAATATTACAAACACCACAGGACATCCCATCTCCTGACTCTTTCTCTCTTCAGATATCTTCTGGCTGAAAGAATCCAGACTTTCCGCCACAGGAACGTGGGTGAGTTTTAGGTCTAGATTAAAAACAATTCATCTAGAAAGTTTTGGGGTTTTTTTAAGAAAGCCTTTCTAACAACTAAATAGCATGTTTTCAGCTGCTTTTTGTACAATTTTACAGTTGAACTAAGCAGAGAAGTAATGTAGGCAGCCTCTTCTTGCTTCTGTTCAGGACAGAAATTTCCTCTCTGTGCTAACAGCTAATCCACAAACCTAATATTTCACACTCAGTTAGAGCTGGCAGAACTGTATAGGAAACTGATTTTCTGCATGTTTGATGTTAGATTCAAGTTAGGTTCCCTCACATGCTGTTAAAAATATTCATCCCCTCTGTATTCAAAGGCATTGTCTTCACACAAGTTCCTTAAGTACCTGTTTCCATCTTGCAATGTTTTTGAAATCCCAGGTTTTTTCCCTCACTCCCCAGAAACTCTTTGTGATACAGACTATTATGTTGTTTACCAGAAGAGGCTTAACATCAATGTCTGCACTGGAGTTCTGATTAGGTACTTTGGCATATAAAATCCACAACTAAATTGTGTAATGAGCTTTCAAGGGTAGCTCAGGGGCAGGTGAGCTATGAAAGGGACTGAACAGGTGGCTTCTTCCAGCAAACCATTTGAGAACAGAGTACAGCTTATAGCTCATGCTCTTGGCCAAGGAACGGCTCCAAATGCTAAACAAGTAATTACTTTGTACACAGAGCCACGGTGTACGTTAATTGGTGATTCCCAAAGATCTATGGATGGAGGATTTTCAGTTATCTCTGAGCAGCAATAGTAACAGCAGCAACAACTGTGACATTTTAAAGAGACTTTCTTTTGATAAGGCACTTTCAGCAAATCTGAAAGCAAGCTTTTGAGATATCTCAAGCTCTTTATGTATAAGTTTGAAAGCTCTTTGGAAAGTATTAGCCATAAAATTAAGCACAAAGGTTGCTCTCACTTTATTCATTTCCCAGACTGGTGGCGATGGAGATTGTGGAAGCTCATCAGTTCACATTGCTTCACTGTCAGAGACCCTCTACTATTGTAGGCACATGAACCATGACACTAGGAATAAAACAGTTCTAGGTACTACAAAAGAGCTAGGAATGTATGCATCAATCTTTGAAGGAAAGGAAAAGTACAATGTAATAAATGTTTCTTGTTTTGCAAGACACATGGAGATGCCAAGCCCATTGAAGACTCCAGTCAAATTTCTGCATGGAAAGGATATAGGACTAATACTGTATATACTTCCATGGCTGTATGGTCCAAAAGGAAAAAGGGTTTTCCTCAAATCCATTCAGCATAGCAGCAAGTATGATTTTGCTTGTCTGTCATATTATTTCTTCTACAGCTATATTAACCTTATATGATAGAATAAGAAATATTTTTCTAAAATTAGGCAGTTAAATGTTAGAGGAAACTATAAGGAAGTTGCTCTACAGGACTTCACGTGGTCTCTCCAGTTGTTCACAACAGTGGGATTGTCCTCTATTTGGCAAGACTAGCTTGTAAAACAATATTTAAAACTTCACTAACTGCACCAGGACATTTCAGACCATATTTTATTCACAACAATAATCATTCTGGAAAAACTAAGTAGAAACATTTGGCAAATAGCATGGTCTTCAGAAAAGAATAATAATTGACAATTGTTGTCCTCTAGGAAATGACTTAGAGTTTAAATATTCATTCTTTTCTCTAGCAGCCACCAATCAAAATGACTCAACCTTCCTGCACTTATTAAGACTATCCTTCCATACAACTGATCCCAAGATGTGTTTCTCATTGGTCTGTTATTATGAACTTCATGACACTGCTGTAGACAAAGTATTCAATAATATGTTTTGACAAAACATGAAAAAAATAAAGCCTGATGCACTTTGCTCAAGAAAGTGGAGTTTATATTTAGCATAACCTTAGGGAAACAGGAAATCTCTGTGAAGGCTACAGCTCTGATGATGACCTGAGCTGACTTGGCCTTCTTTCATTTCTAGGTCATATTGATGTGAAAGGCAGAGACAGCTCTGAAATCTGCTGAAGAACCACCCAGCACAAGTCTGTATATATTCAAATTCCTCACATCTACTGTGTGGCAGCCTGTTCAGCAAATGGAGCCCACAGTGGAGTGGAGTGAAGTGGAGGCTGTAAGTCCTTGACTTGGTTTAGCCCCTTGTTAGTCAACACTGAAATCTCCTTCTCTGATTACCACTTTCAGTATTGCTGTATTTATCTGGTAGAGATTATTAATTATTGTCTTGGTACATTAGTAAATAGAATTGGCAAAACTGGAGGTATATATGAATTAATAGATCCCAAGTTAGCTAGGAATCTGTCAAAAGACTTTAAAGTACAAAATTAAGCTTGATTTTCCTAATATATGGGTGTGATCCCAACAGCAAAAGGATAAATAAAATGCCAAATATAGGAAGTTCTGATGCATACAAGAAAGGAAAAAAGTAAATATTCCCCATGTCTATCTGTAGATATACATGACAATTGTTTGTTCTAACTGCTTTTTCAGTAGATCCTGGAATCTGAAACACAACTCTTCAGATACTCTCTTTAGCTAACTGCTGGCAAAAACCAACCAAACAGGGAAAGCTGTGAGTAATTAAGAACAGTCTTACTTCAAGGAAGCTGGATTTGTCTTAATTCTTTTCTGCAAAAGAATTTTTGCAAAAGGTCTGTGAAAATACATAGTAAACAAAAGAAAGAAATTAGCTTTAGAGAGCCTTTTTTTTCTGGAGAAATGACAGCTGTCACTTAGGTGAGGTTTCTTCAGGAAAAACTAGCTCATATTTGTTGTCTAAATAAAATTCTAACCTCATCCATCCTAGCTAAACAAGAATATATGTTTTACACACACGGAAGTTGCACTCCTATACTGTGACTCTGGATCTTCTCCATCTGCTCCAGATGAAAACTGATCTCAGATGTAGTCCTGTTCAGAGCAGAGGGTGAACATATCCTTTGAAGTTTTTCACCCATTGCTTATGACCTCAAGAAAAAATTGAGCATAATTATCTAAGCCATACCCATATGGAAACAAGGCAGCTTGGCTATAAAGATTAATTATGCAGTAATACAGTCCCAGGAACATTCATGTAAATCAGTCACTAGAGTGAGCCAATCAAGCTTGTAAATCAAATAGAAACACAAATGCAGAGTTAATTAATCATTTCACTTCTTGTAAATGTACAAGGTGCTTCTGGGAGCTACACACCTCCTGCACTGCCAAGTCTACCTGGCGTGTTCCAAGATGCCAGTGGAGCAAACTGAATCATAGAACCGCCAGAGTTGGAAGGGACCTCAAAGATCAGCTAGTTCCAACTCCCCTGCCTGGCAGGGACACCTTCCACTAGATCAGGTTGCCCAGAGCCCCATCCAGCCTGGCATTAAAAACGTCTGGGGATGGAGCTTCCACCACCTCTCTGGACAACCTGTTCCACCGTCTCATCACCTTAACAGTGAAGAACTTCCTCTTAATGTCTAATCTAAATCTACCCTCCTCTAGCTTACACCCATTTCTCCTGGTTCTATCGCTGTCTGACATTCTAAAAAGCCCCTTCCCAACTTTCTTGTAGGCCCCCTTCAGATACTGGAAGGCCACAATAAGATCTTGGAGCTTTCTTTTCTCCAGACTGAACAACCCCAACTCTCTCACTCTGTCCTCATATGAGAGGTGCTCCAGTCCTCTGATCATTCTCATGGCCCTTCTCTGGATTTGCTCCAGCACCCCCATATCCCTCTTGTAATAGGGGTTCCAGAACTGGATGCAATATTCCAGGTGGGGTCTCACAAGAGCAGAGTAGAGGGGGAGAATCACCTCCCTTGACCTGCTGGCCATGCGTCTCTTGATGCAACTGAGGATACGGTTGGCCTTCTGGGCTGCAAGCGCACACTGACGGCTCATGTTGAGCTTCTCATCCACCAACACCCCCAAGTCTCTTTCCTCAGGGCTGCTCTCAAGCCAATCTTCACCCAGTCTGTATCAGTGCTTAGGATTTTGCTGACCCAGATGTAAGACCTTGTACTTGGTCTTGTTGAACTTCCTGAGGTTGTCATGGGCCCACCTCTCCAGCCTGTCCAGGTCCCTCTGGATGTTACCCCTCCCCTCCAGTGTTTCAACTGTACCACACAGCTTGGTGTCGTTGGCAAACATGCTGAGAGAGCACTCGATGCCACTGTCTATGTTGAACAAGACTGGTCCCAGTACAGATCCTTGAGGGACTCCACTTTTCACTGACCTCCACTTGGACATGGATCCATTGGCAGCCACTCTTTGGGCGCAGCCATCGAACCAATTCTTTATCCAGCGAGTGGTCCATCCATCAAACCCATATTCCAGCAGCTTGGAGACCAGGATGTCATGCAGGACAGTGTCAAAGGCTTTGCTCAGGTCCTGGTAAATGACGTCAGTCAAACCACTGTTATGCAAAATATTTAAAAATACAAGCAAAAGAAAGCTGACAGCTGAGAGGTAAGAATGAAAAGGCTACAATATTCACAACACACGACACTCCTTGAATGAAATATATTGCCTTGTTCATTGAAGACTCTATTCACATGCATGGTTGCCAGACAAAATAGATTTCACTGCCCAATTATTTAAAAAATATTGAGGAATTATGATCAGATTCTGCATTGGTTTTGTGACGCAAATGGCATTCAGACTGCAGTAAGGAAAACAGAAATCTGATATTTACAACAATACAATCACATCTCCCAAAAAAAGAAAACAAAATTACTTTCTCAACACATAAAAATAAAATAAAATATAAAATTGAACACTAACTGCCTTAATTGTCATAAAACCCACTCTCTCCCCTTGATCTTCAGCTTCTCAGTGATTTTTTTAAGGCAAGCACTATTTGAGAATGACCAGTAAGAAAGGGTCCACATATTGCATGGATACAAAAACACAGTGGGATCATTTTTTTAATAACACACAGACAACCAATCTTGGAAATGTTACTGCTAACTAAAATGTATTCACCATGAACACATGACATGTACTTTTATTCCGTCAAAGCAGAAAGGGTTTAAAATGCTACAGTTGAAAATGCATTATCAAATACCAGCCTGGTGGGACAAAAAGAAAGCTGGAAAAAAGCTGTATTGTTTTACATTACTACCATGGAGTGAAGCAGAACTGTTCCAGCTTTATGAAAATAACATACTCTCACAAACATGCACTTTGGAGGTTTCCAGAGAGAAACTGTAATTGAATTCATCTCAGTTGAAAGGAATCAGAAAATTGAAAAACTACTGAAAAGCAGACCTTAAAATGGAGCTGAGTCACTAGGTTTGACTAAAGACATTTGTGTCAGTTCCAACACTAGCCTATACTTTAAAAAAATGATGCTCAAAGAAGGTGGAAAATACTTGAAAGGTGGAGGCAGATCTAGCTTTTGTTCCTACTGTTGTTCTCTGCACAACAGTTATTAGCATCTTGATTTTCTCCTTAATTTACTGCTGACAGCTAAAGAACAAGAAGTTGGTGCTAAGGCACCTTTGGACTAGTTATGAGCATTGTCCACGTCTTTCTTGCCTCTGAATTAAAGCACATCTGATCTTTAAAGATTTCCAACAGCTCCCAATCCAGAGTGGGTACCGCTGCAAGATCTTGGTTTACAGCTTAGGATAATCAAGAAGATTTCTTTCCTTAACAGCACATATAGTTAGTGAAACATTAGGTAAGGCAGAGTTCATGGTGAAATGCAGATACATCATTCATATACCACTAGAGATAAGAATGATCTGCTCCAGTTTTGCTTCTGTCAGGCTGCACTGAAAATTCACTTGGTTGTAAAAACCCTGCTCTACAAGCCATCACATAAATCCCATAAATTCTCCAGGAAACACTGGAAGAATTTTGATCTTAATAAACAGTACAAACCCTGTGAAGACTGAGAAGCATGGCTGCTTTGGGATCTTTCTCATTTAAATTGTGTACTCACTTCCCGGCTACCATGGTGACAAATGCATTATAAATGCATAAAATAACAGATTTCATCTTGACAGATTAGCTTGATATGATAAACACATGGAGTGATTTAATAATGTGCAACAAAGCAGGTACTTTTCCTTTGAAAATGAAGTTTAAAAAAGGTAAAGTAAGTATCTTATAATCCAAGAAAATTAACTTGTTTTTTCAGAGGCAAAGTAAATACCTGAAGATATCCAAAGACACATTTTGGTAATTTGTGTGGTTTCTAATTCAGGAGGAGGAGGCAATGAACAGAAACTTATTTAACACATAACATAAACATTCAACCCGGTATGAACAAGAATGAGACAATTTTTGCTCTGTTTTAATTTCAAAGATCAAATGAAGAGCACTACTAAGAAGAACACAAATATCTTCTGTTTTCTACAAACACTGATGAGTTCTCTTCTTGCTTAGCCAAATGATTCAAGACAATTTAATTCCTTGTCAGCTTTAATTTGTTTTCCAGAAAGTGAAAGGCAAAACTTAATGACCGAGTAAATATGGACATTTTCCTTACAGATGATCCTCACTTCTTTTTCAAAGTTTCCTTAAAATGGATCTGTTTTGTTGCAAAGCAGAAGAAAAGGAGGTTCTAGATCTGGAATATAGAGTAAAAGGTTTGTTTCTTTGTACATAGCACATTTTGCATCTCCTTTTCTTGTTGTGGCTATACTGTTGTGGTACAGCATCCTCTCTGCAGCATTATTAATTGCTAGCACAGGGAAAGAGGGTGCTCCAGGCCCACCCCTGCCCAGAGCACTGACTGTTGATCCCCTGATGAGCAAAGCTCTGACTCAGCATGGGCAGGGTCAGGGGTGAAGGTGGCTGAACATCCCTTATGTACAAAAACAATTCCCAGAGAGCGTGGGCGACCGGGAACATGGTGAACAGAGCAGGCAACCAGGGCATGGCACAGTGAGCACAGCAATGTGTGTAGCATTGTGCGAAGCAGTGCGTACCACAGTGTGTGTGGCAGTAAGCTTGGCAGTGTATGAGGCAGTGTGTGCAGCAGTGTGTGTGGCAGTGTGACAGTATGTGAGACAGTGTGCCCACAGTGAGCCCAGCAGTGTGTGTGGCAGTATGACCAGCAGTGAGTGCAGCAGTGTGCCCAGCAGTGGGCGTGACAGTGGGCATGGCAGTGAGCCCAGCAGCATGTGCTGCAGAGTGCTCAACAGTATGCAGGGCAGTGAGTAGGGCAGAGTGTGCAGCAGAATGTGCACCGCTGTGGGCAGCAGGCTATGTAGAAGAGTGTGCATGCCAATGTGTGTGCCAGTGTTCATGGCAGCGTGTCCAGCAGTGTGTGTGGCAGCGAGTGCCACAGAGTGCCCAGCAGCCTGTATGCCAGCATGCATGGCAGTGTACCCACCAGTGTGTGTGGCAGTGTGTGCCACAGAGTGCCCAGCAGTGTGTGTGCTAAGATGCATTGCAGTGTGTCCAGCACTGTGCGTGGCAGTGTGCATGTCAGTGTGTTCTTCAGTGTGTGCGGCAGTATGTGCTGAAATGTGACCAGCAGTGTGTGCAGTAGTGTTCCCGGCAGTGTGTGAGCAGTGTGTCCTCTAATGTGCCTGGCAGTGTTCACTGCAGTGTATGTGGCACTTTGCCCAGCAGTGAGTGCATCAGTGTGTGCACAAGTACGTGCAGCAGTGTGCCTGGCAGTGTGCACAGAAATATGCACAGCAGTGTGTGCCACACCATGAGTGGCAGTGTGCGGGGAAGTGTGCATGGCAGTCAGTGTGGCAGTGTGCCTGGCACTGTGCATGGATGTGTGTGCAGGAGTAAGTACGGTGGTATGCATGGCAGTGTGCATGGCACTGTGCACAGCAGTGAGTGTGGCAGCATGCCTGGCCCTGTGCATGGCAGTGTGCGTGGCAGCTAATGTGGCAGTGTGCCTGGCACTGTGCATGGAAGCGTGCATGGCAGTGAGGGAGGTAGTGTGCATGGAAGTGTACATGGCAATGAGCGCCTCAGTGTGCCTGGCAGTGTGCCTGGCCCTGTGCAAGGCACTGTGCATGGAAGTGTGTGTGGCACTGAGTGCATCAGTGTGCATAGCAGCGTGCATGGCACTGTGCATGGAAGTGTGTGCTGCAGTGGGTGCAGCAGCGTGTGCCACAGTGTGCGTGGTAGTGAGTGAGGTGCTGTGTGAGGCACTTTGTGAGTGTGACAATGTGTCCAGCAGTGTAAGCAGCAGCGTCCGCAGTGGTGTGCCATGGTGTGTCCAGCAGTGTGCACAGCAGTATGTGTGGCTATGTGCTCAGCAGTGTGTGCCTTACAGCAGTCTTCCAGTACTTAGTCTTGATCAGGAAGTATAGTGACAGGATGAAGAATAGTCTCCGAATTATTAAAGTTGGAAGAGATGTCTAAGATTGTCATGTCCAACTGTCAACCTACCAATCCCAATGCCCATTGAATCATGTCCCTAAGTACCACATGTGTATGATTTTTTAAAACCTCTACGGATAGTGACTCCACCACTTCCCTCAGTAGCCTGTGCCAGTGCCTAACAACTCTTTCAGGGGAGAAATTTTCCCTGATATCGAATTTAAACCTCTCCTGGTACAACTCGAAGCCATTTCCTCTTGTATTAGCACTGGTAACCTGGGAGAAGAGACCAACCCCATCTCTTTACAACCTCTTCTCATGTAGTTGTAGAGCCTCCTCTTCTCAGACTAAACAACTCCAGCTCCCTCAGCTGCTCTTCATAAGACTTATTTTTCAGAAGCTTCACCAGCCTTGTTGCCCTTCTCTGGACATACTCCAGCACCCTAATGTCTTTCCTGTGCCCGAAAATGGACCTAGTACTTGAGATGAAACCTTACAGATGTCATTACAGGGGGACGATCACCTCCCTGGTCCCGCTGGCCACACCATTTCTCATACAGACCAGGATGCGGTTGGCCTTCTTGGACACCTGGGCACTCTGTTGGCTCATATTCAGCTGCTGTCAACCAGCACCCCCAGGTCCTTCTCTTCCAGGCAGCTTTCCAGCCACTCATCCCCAAGCTTATAGCGCTGGATGGGGTTGTTGTGACTGAAATGTAGGACCTGGCACTTGGCCTTGTTAAATCTCACCCCATTGGCCTCTGCCCACTGATCCAAACTTTTCACGTCCCTCTGAAGAACCTTCCTACCCTCAAGCAATGGTTTTAAACTAAATAATGGTTTAAACAGAAAATGGTTTTAAACTAAAGGAAGTTAGGTTCAGATTAGATAGTAGGAAGAAATTCTTTACAGTGAAGGTGGTGAGGCTCTGGAATAGGTTGCCCAGAGAAGCTGTGAATGTTCCTTCCTGGCAGAGTCCAAAATCAGGTTGGATGAAACCTTGAGCAACCTGACCTCATGGAAGGTGTCCATGCTCATGGCAGGGAGGTTGGAACTAGATGATCTTTAAGGTCCCTTTGTACCCAAACCATTCTATGATGGTATGATGTGGTAAAACATCCTTCTGGTCTGAAGGAAAGAGAATTCATAGATAGATTGTTGTTTTAGGAGAGATTACAGATGGGTTACTAGGCATCACTCAGGGATTCAGTTTTAGCTGAAGGTCTAGGCAGCTAGTCTTCAGGGTCTATATTCAAGGCAAGTCCCCAGCAAGTTCTGCTTCCATGGAACAATTTGAATATCCAGAATCTGTGACACATTGGAAACAAAAAGGGAAAGAGACTTTAAAAAAATAATAATTTCAGAATTGCTGCCCCAGGTAATATTATTTTTGTTCTAAATATTAATTTTAAGGCATTGAAATGGGTTGAATGTTTTGATTTTTCTTACAGAATGTATGAGAACTGTTGTGTCTCTATGATGCTTTGAAATGCATTTTGTTTTCATTTTAGAGTGGCAAAAATGAACAGGGTAATATTTACAAAGGAAAAAAAAATTCCTAACACCCTCAGTCCTGATAAATATGAGAGTATGTGAGGGCTTCATAGAGGAATCAGGACCAGAACTGTGATATTGAAGATAAGAATGGCTTTTGGTTACCCCATGACCACCTATTTCCAGTATCTGAAGACAGGACAGGAGGAATCTTCTGTGTTAATCTTTCTACAGACCTGTCTTGACACCTTTATTTGTGCTGACTAATATCTTATTCCAAATGTTGAACAAGTCAGTTAACAACATTTTATGGCAAATTCTGAAAACAGAACTAGAGAGTCTAAGGTTAAAAGCTGAAATTCAGTCCTGCCACCTGGTCTGGTATCTGGGACCCTCACACTTGCAGGGACTCTCATCAGCTCTGTGCAGGACACTAGTGCCTTCACTGGAAGACTTCATGTAACACACCTGCCATCTACATTGCACTTAATTTTTAAAACAATACAATTCTGCTAAAGTGTACTTATGAAGGTCAAGTTATCCCAGACTATCCCAGGTTTTCATGCTGCCTCTTTGCTTCTTGGCTCCAGCAGTTTATCAGCAGGAAGGACTCCACACAGTAAAGTTTCTGGAAAACAAGTGCCACTTTATTTTACTGCACTTTCCCACTATGAAAAGCACTTGAGAACAAGATAACATTTTAAAAATACAGAAGGTTAAGGAAAAAATACATGAAGAAGAGATTTCAAATTTTTCACCCTTTGAGAATCTTCTGATTTTTCCCTCACTTAATTTATGCTGAAATTTCTTGGAAGAAGGGAATGAGAATGAATTAACTATCCAGTCCTAACACCATTCAGACACTGGAGCCTTTATTAAAAATAACTATCACATCCAAAGGGATGCTGGCATGCTTTTTGAAAATTATTTTAGCCTTCTCACCTGCAAGTTAAGGGTACCTTAAGAGAGAAAGATAGGAGAGAGAGACCACAAATATATCAGGGGTAAGAATCTGCAAAGAAAGAAGACAGATGACAGGATTTACTTGGTTTAAGAGACAAACTATAAAAGTATATGTTTGGTTGGTTGCTTTTTTCCTCTTTATTTTTTTTTTTGCCTCTTGTCTGCTTAAGTAACACTCTACAAGTATCTGAATGTTTAATTCCATTAACAAGGAACTATTTAATATGTACAAAATATTGTAACTAGAATACATTTTGGGAAAGGAAATTGAAAGCTGATTATCACTATGACAGTAATATCTGTTGGTCTATGAAATAGCACGCTGTGGGAAGGCATAAATTAAACAAAATAAAAGCTGTAATGAAAATGCAAACAGCGTATCACACTGGGATTGTGAGGAGTTTCAGTGAAGGTTATACATTGCTTCTCTGCATTTTTTGAGTAGATTTGGACAACCTAAGAGAATTTCTTTTCCCTCCAGCACCGGGTACTGTTCATGCTTTTTCTTTTCAGGTCCATGAAGCTTGAAGTATTTTTTTCCTGACAAAGTATTTCAGAAAAAAGGGTTGTGTTTTGTTGGATTAACTAACATGTAAGTCATGATAGTACAGCCATTTCATTCAAGAATAATTAAAATAGACTAAAATCCTTCAAAATGTTCCCCATATTACCAGACATTTTTCCAGCCCAGCCAGTACCAGTCCCTGCTCTTGTATTCTGGTGTGGGCTGGTGATCTCGGCCACACTTCAGTGCCAATATTGTCATTCAAGTGGCATTTAGGCTGTAAAGTCAGCCTTGCCTTTTGTGTCTGTGACATACAGAATCACAGAATCATTAAAGTTGGAAGAGACCTCTCAGATCATGAAGCAATCTGCCACATCACTGCACTTGACTGAACCTGTGAAGGAAGCTATGGAAACGAACAGGAAAACATCTCAAATGGTGTGGTAGGACCTGAGCAGATAACAAGGAGAATCTTGCACCGTTCTGCACCCTCAATCCTCATGCCAACCTTCTGCTGTCTTGCTTAGCTCTGGTCCAATGAACTGGCCTAGCAAGAGTAAAAACAAATCACAGCTACCCTGGAAGCCAAGTGATTTGTTCAAGACAGATGTTCTACTTGAAGGCACAATCTAATACTGCAGGCTCATTTCAGAACGGCAGAGAAGCAATATTGAGACAGTCACCAATAAAACACAAGCTACATTCAGATGAGAGATTAAAAAGTCAATACATGCCTTTACCAAATCCATATTTTTGATCCTCATCAATCTCTACAAGTTCTCCACATTGCTACATCGTTCATTAAAATAACACTCAGTGCTGCTTCATATATCCCAAATGACTTGTGTTTCCATTTTGAAAACTAGTTACAGTCATGCTTGTGTTCACAAACTGCATCAATGCCTCAGAGAAATACATTCTCAGTCCCAAAGCCAACTCTTTAAACTTAAGAAAGAATCTGGGAATAGGTAGAAACCCTTGTAGAAAATCTGGCATTGAGAGTTGGCTGACTTGTTTGCCCCAGCATATCAGTACCAAAATGTTTCTCTCTCTGTTAGTCTCATGGAGCTGGTGTTCAATGACTTCACTAATATAAACATCATTAAAGTGGAAATCTGTGAATTTTTTCATGTAAAGTAATGAAATATCTATGCCCACTTCAGGATACTTTCCTCTTGCTTTCCAAATTAATGGAATCAGCTTTCTTCAATCTCTACAAAATCACTCTTTGTATCCCTCAAAGAGTGCAGAGACATAGATTCCATTTCTGCAGCAACATAAGAAATATTTTTCACCATTCAACATTTTTCCCTTTGCAGAAATTTGATAGGTGCCAGTAGAGCATCTGTGAACTCTCACTGGAATATGAATATCCTCAAGAATTCAGTCCTTCTTAGTCTTACTTAGAAATTAGGTCCTCCTTGTGCCAGTCTATACACCTGTCAATAATACTGCCACAGGATCTGTCAGACTTGACATGGAAGCATCAAAATACAGAAGAATAAGAGAGAGTCTCATACTCTATCAAGTGTAAGGCAGAATTTTAACCAGGCTGCATCAACAGTCATGTCCAGTCAAACAGGTCAGTCTTCTTGACCAGCCTATGCTCAGGGGAAGTACTATATATATATATATATATACATATTTAATATTTATATCTTTCACTAGCCAAACTATATCTAGAATTATATCAAGATGAACTCATTTTGGTTTAGCTGTGGGTGGTCAACAGCATGAGTAGACCAAGGGTGTGTGAGGGCATAAGGAGAGCAGAGAAGTGCGTTGCACATTCAACAGTGATTTTAGAGTTCAAAAAAAATGGATAATTAACCATTTATTTGAATTTTGCTAGAAGAACAACTGATTTTGAACAAGTGTGGATGACTATAATTCTGATCAGGCAAGCTCAACTTGCTTGCATTTTATATTTCAGTGTAACTTGCAATGAAGTTAACAAGCCAGTACTGTTAAATCAATAATAAAAAGGAAACTAATTGTTTGAGGATGGCTTTATTCATTAGCAGGGTGAATTTATATTATTTTTGTCTTCAAATTTTCCTGAACCGTGTCTAAGTCTTGTTGTCACCTTGTTTTACAGCCAGGCTGCTGGGACCACCAAGGATCCAACTGGCTATGAAGAAGCCAGCATTACAAAGACCCACATCTTGCAGCCAGACTAGGAATTTGCTTTGCCTCTCAGCCTCTTTTACCTATGCATGTTTGTTTGTTTGTTTTTCTTTTCATTCTGGAGAAACAAGCTGACCTTGGAGGTTTGAAATCACCTCAGATTTGTTTTGGAGACATAGACTTGAGTCACCCTCCTGGGTGCCTCTAATGAATTTGAACTGAAAAGCAGACTTTAACTCTTCTAAAATTTCATAATGGACTGAGAATACATTGCAGACATTTACAGCTACCCTTCACCATGCCTGCACAAAACCCCAAATCCACAGGAGAAGTACCATCCTTCCTTATCTCTAGACATTCACACTCCATCATCTCTTCATGACAAATATTTCTTCATATCCCACCATCAGTTTAAACATCATGTGGCTGAACTGAATCCTTTTAATCTGTTTCCACTCCATTGCTGTTGGCCTTGGCACACTCCTTTGCTGCTGAGGTGGTGGTTTTCCAGTAAACTGGCCCACTGGTCATATAAACACAACTGATAACATAGTACTTTGTCTGCTGACACCACATGGAGGTTGAAGCACCAGTAGCAATTTCTCTGAGCACATTCTAACTATTCTTTGAGGTCACTGTCAGCATCTTTATAACACATTTAGAAAGTGCATCATTATTTTGAACAGGTAAATGGGCTAACCAACTTGCCTAGGAAACTATCAGCACTGTCAGATACTCCCTGATAGCTGGTGTAGAGAAGAAATGCTTCTTGTTGCCTCCCTAAAACTCTCCTCCATTGTGATATTTTAGACATCTTACATTATTGATTCCTCTTCCCATCCCTTCCTGCCAGAGTGCTCCCCTCCCACCTCACTCATGGACAACATCTTCTCAAGGCAGAACAAGGCTTTTTGTTTGTGCCAACAAGCAGGTCTCCATACAACGGAGCAATGAGGGGAGCTCCAGGGGTGACAGCACAGGGGATGGATGTAGAAATGGGAACCCCAGCCAGAAAGGGACTGCATCACCTTTATCCCCTCTCTTTCTTTCTCTCACTCCTATCCAAGTCTCTGTTCATCCTAGGATTAATTGACTGTAATGGTGGTAAATCATTTGAATAAAGGAGTTACTCTAATTAAATTGTGAAAGGATTATGTACTTATGTTTTCAGTCTCTTTGTGAACAGAAAGAACATATTTCTTAATATAAAACTGGATGTATTTAGAGCCTACTAAACCTCACTAACCTCACCCAGCTTCTTATCTGGCAAAATTAACACTGCTAAAACCCACCAAGGCATGCAGGCAACTCCTGTCCAGCACCATGAAATAAACACAAGCATATGAATTTCAGGGAAGGAAAATAAACAAAGTCATGTAGAGCCTGCACCATGCTGATTAGTTGTATGCACAGATACCGTTAGAGCTCACACAGTCCATTGCAGCCTATTTGTATTCAGGGGAGCTTTGCTACAAATAGCAGTTATCACCAACCTCTTGCACAAGAACATGGTGAGATCAACCAGCTGGGTTCCCTTTTACCTCACTTCTTCATGGTTGAACCAACCCAAGTGTCTCAGCCTGTCCTCATACCTTCCATGCTCCAGCTCTCAAACAATGTAGGGACTTTTATGATGTTTCAAATTGCCTAGCCACAGATGAGAGGCACTGCTGGCCATTAATTGCTTTGGAAATGTCAGGTTGGCTAGTAAAAGACCATGCCAGACTGTGATGACATTTGTCTGTTCTGCTCTTGTGCTGCTTTTACAGATCCCAGCACCAGCCTCCTCACCTACATTATCTCCCAAGCAAGCATGCATCCACGGTGTAACAAACCTATATGTAAAAGCTGCTTAGAGTGCAAAGAGAGTCATATCTACTTCAAAATCCATTTACTACATTTTCTGAAAAGGTGTATAACTTAAAACTTCTGTTTCTTATCATTCCAAAATACTATTTAAAGAACACATGTTGAATTTTAATGAAGTATATAGAAAGGGGAAAGCTCTCTTTGATTTATGAAATCAATATCAAGAAGGGTAAGGTGACACTTTCAGTACAAAAAAAATCCAATTAAACCCTTCTCCAAAACTGATTTGTGGTTATCTGAAAGTACCATGAAGAACTGAGTCTGGATTGTCACTACAGGGCAGTCAGTGCAAAGAGATTCATCTCACCAACCTTTAGAGAGGATTCACATTTGATCAATGTGTAGATGCTCTTCATGGTCAGTGGAGTGAAGCAAGTTTTTGGAAGCTCAGTTCAGCTGACATGTTTTAGACAGTCACATTATGAAGGAGGGAACTGATCCCAAGAAGGACACACTTTTGTGAATTACAAAGGCCGCTGAGGCACTGGATGTTCCCCCAGGTTTCTGCCAGTGGTTTCCCACATTTTGTGCAAGTAGCAGCCATGAGCAAAGCACTGGGGATTTTTCCAAGCACCTGAGTAGGTTTTCCTAACAGCATAGTGAACACACATCACAGAGAGAAAAGATATAGCTAGGGGTGCAAAACAGGTCATAAAATCATGTGATTGCATCCCAGACTATTTTGAACTTCAATAATGGAGACCTACTTCAGATGTAAATAGTGTTACTGAAACTATTTCAGACCTCTGTACAACTTTCTTCCTTACAAGTGATTAGGCACTAATAATTTGAACAAGGAAGCTTATTAAGAGATGATGCAAGCTTGACATAGATTGAAGAACAAAAAACAGTAGCATGGAGGCAGGTTTTGACAATGGCTAACACTCTCTGCAGACAGCACATGATGTCTCAACTACCCAGCTCAGAGTGAGTGCTTTCAACTTAAAAACCAGCTATTTTCAATGATCTTGTAAGATCCTAGACAGAGCTGCAGAAGATGAAAAATCACCATCATCCCAAAGAGAAAGGCTGACAATTTTGGTACAGAGTTTGTTTCAGTCCCAGCATCACAGGCACAGCACCATCTCTGGCAGCAGCTCCTACACATGAGTACAGTAAGAAAAACAAGTATCAGCTCTTTAAATTGTGTGGTTTGCCTCTTATCTGTCCCTTCTTCCCTGCCTCAGTCACCTCATCCCACTTTCTACTTTCATTGTCTTTTTGTTAGTGCTGTCCTATTGGTCACACCTCACCCCCGTGAAAGAGCAAATGCCTTTCCCTGATAAGAAGCAAAGTCACTAAATGATTTGGTAACATGAAAACTTTGCTTCAGTTAAAATGTCATAAAAAATCCAGACCCTCAGCTCTGCAGGTCTTACAGTACTTTTTTCTCTCCTAATAGATGTTTTAGTGTTTCTGCAGGTTCAAATTAGAGCAGTGTTAGCAAAATAGAGAAAATAAACAGCTCAGTGCTTTGATTGAATCTTTAACATCCCTGAATTACTAAAGGATATAAACAAGAAATTGACAAGTTCAGCTTTCTCATTTGCACTCACATTGGATTCCCTCATCTGCTTGGGTCCAGAAGTCAATGCCTACAACCCTGTTTCAATAATGACTTTCAAAGGGGAGCACAGCCTCAGTCTTTCTATGACTGTGACCGTCTACTGCTTGTCACTTTGCTTGTGTGTTGGATTATTTGATGAGACTTCTTCCTGTAACTTCACCCCAGATTGTGCAAAGATGCTTTTTCCTCCATGAGGTTGCAAAGGCAGCAATGGGAGATGTTCAAAGAAAGAAGGCTGACTGAAAATACTCACCATATTGTTTTAGTTGATTGCTTATTCTGGGATCATCTTGTTCCTTCTGCAAGCCACCTCTGCTCCTTCCATTCGACTGTCTCTTAGCAGACGTAGCAGCTTTGGCCCATGTCTGTATTGTGGAGTTGGAGGAGGATGGGCTATCTGCAATGACTCATTGTAGGTAAAGCTGTGATTCATGTAGAAGAATACTTCTTGTCTTCATTTGCAAAGAGAAAATCTGATTTTGGGTGCCACATCTACACTCCCTCAAAGTCACCATGAGGTCAGCTTACCAGAAGGAACCTTGTATGATAGTCCTTCCATAAAAAGTCCTGCCTGATGCCAAGCCTGCCACAGTACTACACAGGACAAGTAATGGAAAACCAGCTTTGAGCACTTCCTTGGGACTGAGAGGGAAGACTCTGAAGATCTTACAAATCTTCTAGTGGATCTGATGTAGATCTTCCTGATCTAGTGGATGGTGTCCCTGCCACACAGGGGGGTTGGAACTAGGTGATCTTTAAGGTCTCTTCCAAGTCTGACAATTCTATGATTCTATGTTTCTGCTCTTCAGAGTTGTTCACACTGGCTTTGATCATCATAACTGGAATAGCATTATGTACACATTCTTCCAGCTTTGGAAAAGTAACAGCAGAGAGTGAAACTAGGTTGATTGAAAGGGTTACCAGCCACAGGACATTTTCAGGAGAGCTTAGCAATACTACATGCTAGAGCTTAAAACTGGGCAATATCTTGATGAGAAGGGGTTCTGCTTGTTTAGAACAATGGCCAATCTATCCTTAAATCCTCAAAGTTAAGACTGTCACCTCATCATGTCAGGGCCCTTCTACTTCTGCCGTTTGGAAAGAGATGCTGAAATGTTTTGTTTTAAAGCCTGATTAAGGTTCTTGACAGATAATGTTTCATTAAATTAAATAATGTTCCTATTAATTGATCTGTTTGCAGACATTCTTAATTTAGTAAAGGCTGAGGAGAATGCTAAAATTACCATTATATTTCTAACAGAAGCATTACTAAATTCTGGTAATTGATAGCTTTGCTGTTTTCTCTGATGGCCTGAAAAGCTTTTAAAGCTAAATTCTGTAATCATGTTCATCTTTGGAAATTAGTTTTGTGAAACCACACATTTAGTTCTTGCTGAGAAATCTCATTTTAGTCATTTTTAACATAATTTATAATGCATAAACTAAATTAGCTTTTGTAGCTAAGGCAGCACATTTTTCTTTAATTTTTATCTCTTCCTAATATATTTTTGACCTTGAAAACGGCAGTGTCTGTAGGATACTGCAGACTAGGAACAAAGGAATCATTTCCATTCCATCACTATGGTTACACTTCCTTCTGTCTCCAGCACTGAGCTGTCTGGAAGTGTTGAATCCAGAGTCCTCAGGAGGGCAAGAAAACTTCATTTAATATCATTTAGTTCTGATTAAACAAACAAGCACCCATAGCAGAGCTCTGGATGTAGCAAGTAACTGTATTAAGTTTACAGTGCATGTGAGATAGGACCAGCAGTAGCAATCTCAGTATCATGAGCCTCCTTGCCTCCTGGGCTGGTTTTTTGGGGCTCAAATGCTTATGTTTGCTTGCCTCAAGTGTTTCAGCCAAGATGCCATGCAAACACCAATGCTGCTAGTGGTCTTAGCTCAATGTTAGCTCCATGGACATCTTCATTCCCCACAGTGATGACAGACTACAATTGAGAATTATGGCTTCTCTCTGATCACTGGAAATAAGTTTGAAATGTTCTTTAATGCCTTTATTAAGACAAAACAAAGCAAGCTATGGACACAGGAATGTGAAATTCTTCCTTGAGAAAAAGAAGAATCTTTACACTGACAGTGCTGCACTCTTTCAAGTAACTTTATCACCTAGCTCACCGTAGAGTGGGAAGGGTCAAGATTTTCCTGGTTCTCATTGTTCCTTAGACAGACCCATTACTTGACACCTTCTGCAATGAAAAGGCTGACTTCTGCTGAAAGGTATCCAGTATTTATGCAGCATTTATGCAAAGTTGCACAACAGTCACATCTCTTCTGAGAAAAAATCCTCACAAAATTCGCTTGTTAATATCACAGTACACAAAATTTTACCTGTCTTGTGAGCTTAAAGGCTCAGCTCACTAGAGACATCATTCAGAATTAGGAAGTGTTGTTATAAAATAACAATGCTCTGAAAAAAACACAACAAAACAAACAAACAAACACAAAAAATTCATATTTCAATTCAGCAAAGTCTTCCTGTTCCTGAAAAAATTAAGTACATGTTGAACTGAAGGCATGGCATCTTCATCATGCTGTTTGAAGTTCATCTCTCTTTTTTTTTTCATGCATTGTTTTTACCTGCATTGCTACAGTGTAACACTTTTTATATCATATTGAGATTTAAATAAATATTTCCCAAAAACCATTTTCTGTTGGCAAAAAAAAAAAAAATGCCCTGAAAGCTGTATTTGCAAAAAATCTTTTTTTTTTCTTTTTCACTGAAAACCAAAATCTACAACATGTCATTTTAAAATTATTTTTCCCTAAAAAACTTTTTGACAGGAAGTTATCATTAAAATAACTTTTGAAAAAAACAGGTGCCCTGGAGCTCTCATATCACAAAAATTTGATGTCAGATTTTTTCCCTTTACTTTATTCAATCTCTACTAAATATAAATGCTCCTCTCCTGGTTCAGATTCCCACTGCGTTCTGCTCTGTACTGCCACCCTCCTTTTGCCAGCTGTACAGAAAATGCTCAGTTCTTCCACTGTAGACTATTGCTCTCTTGTCTTTTGCCTCACAGTGATCAGTCCTAAAAGAAGGCTGCTGATTTTCCCTGCTTTTATTAAACACCATTATTCTGAAGCATTGCTTCTCCTGCCCTCTAAAGGAATCAGAACGTTAAGTGCTTTACACTCAAAAGCCTACTCTGTAAGCCATGTGGTAGGACTAATGCCCAGTCAAGGCAATTTGATTTTTACCAGCTCCATCTGTGCCATGCACTACCTGAGCCTTCACAGACTGCCTTCAAAGAATTGTCCTGGAAGGAAGTTTGAGAAAAAAATGCATTTGGGAAAAGAAAAACAAAACAAAACAAAAAACAAGCCCAAAAAACAGTGGCCTTGTAGACAACACTTGTGAAGTACAAAGAATCATATCAGTCAAGTAAGTTATTCGTTATGTATTTTCAGCTACTGTCTGGCAAGACCATTTTGATTTCATTGATCTTGTTGACAATAAAATCACAATCTTGGCAGAACATTATGCACAGCAGTTTGTCCTCTGCGTAACCAAACATCTTGACAGCAGTAACTTTGTAAGAGTTATATGTCACTTACATACGAGACACAGGATGAAATCCCACCACCATGCTTCTCCTCAGCCAAGACACCTGCAGGGAGCCTTCTCCAAATAAGATTTCTCACTTCATCCACTCAGAGCTACAAAAATTAGTTGTATTGCTAAGATCACAGAATCACACAGAATCACAGAATCATTACGGTTGGAAAGGACCCTCAAGATCATCTAGTCCAACCAATAGCCCTACACTACTCTTAACCCTAAATCATCCCCTGAAGAAACACATCTATCCTCTTCTTAAAAAGCTCCAGGGATGATGACTCCACCACCTCCCTGGGCAGTCTATTCCAATATCTCACCACTCTTTCAGTAAAGAAATTCTTCCTAATATCTAATCTAAACCTACCCTGGCTCAGCTTAAACCCATTCCCTCTAGTCCTGTCACCAGTCACAAAGGAGAAGAGGCCGACATCCGCCTCCCTAGAATGACCTTTCAAGTAGCCGAAGAGAGCAATAAGGTCTCCCCTCAGCCTCCTCTTCTCCAGGCTAAACAAGCCCAGCTCCCTAAGCCTNTCTGCAGAGCCTGCCTACCCTCAAGCAGATAGACGCTCCCACCCAGCTTAGTGTCATCTGCAAACCATCAAGCAACAAAGTACTTCTGAAATACCACACGAGGGAAAAGAAGGAGTATTTTTTTCCTTTAGCTACATCCAGGGCAGATGAATCATTTATGGTTTAGGCTTACAAGAGTTCCAGCCAGGCTAAAGACCTGTAGAGGATTGTCCAGTGCTAGGAAGAGGGAAGAGGGAACAAAAAAATCCCTAGGCTGAGCCATGGTTGCTCACCCCAAAACCTGAGGAAAGTTGTGTTCTGATTTCTTCCATGACAGAGATGCAGAAGCTGGACATTTGATTACATGCATTTTCCTCCTAATTGATCTTCTCATCTAGATTAAATAGTTTGATTAAATAGTTTGACCTGTGGACATGCACTAACATCCATCTTTCTACTTCTCTGAAACAAAGTGACTGTAAGTTTGGGTACTTAACTGAGGACATTTAAGGGTGGTTGCTCATAGCTGTCATACAGGCAAAGTGTCATAATGCTGTTAGGTGCAGCAAATCTTCTACTGTCTAGTTCATGCCTCATCCATGTTGTATTCCATATTGTCCCTACCCATGATGTTTCTTATGCTTCTTCCCTCCAAGTAACTGAGCTGGAGACCTTATCTTCAAGTCTACAAAGACACTGGCATTGCTCTTTTGAGTATCTGGTATATAGAGGCTCCAAACTCTTCACAGTTATTCCTGCTGTAATAGCAACTAATTTGGCTGAATGGTATAGCACAAATTGTGTGACTCGTACTCATGCAACCAGGACCTATATAAAACCTTTTCAGAATGTTAGAAATAATGACCAACTGTACACTGAGATAGATGAAGTGGAGTATGTGAAAAGAAAAGGTGCATTACAAACATGCAAACGAGAGGGAGAGAAGAGCAGAAGAGAGGCAGAGAGAGAGGGAGAGGGAGAGGGAGAATCCCTCGGTTCTAGGTATGAAGTACCAGCAAGGCTCTATACTTTGAAATATGACTGGGTGGGATCTCTCTGGGATTTCCTTAAAAAAGGTTAAGAATTCATTGTGGAAGATGATGAACTTGAAATATATGACTTAAGCTTCCTGTACAATGTTGACTTTTTACTGGGCAATTAAGAGAAGAAAAGAAAATTCTTCCTGCACCTCCTTAGTTTCTCTCTGGCACATATCCAACCAATACTGTTAGTACTGTCAAACTGTGTTTCATTTTCTTTTCCTTTCAAGTGTTTTAAATTTTCAGCTATCATAATTTAATTTGGAATTATCTTCAGACACTGTACGTGGGCCGTAAGTGAGCATAGTCTAGGGAAAAGTGGTAACAGCAATTAAAAGTAAGGGAGATTCTTACAAAAGTCACTCTTTTTGAGAAGAGTTTCAACAGTATTTGCTGTCAATACAATTCTCTTTTAAGTAGGTGACACAAATAAGAATATGTTAGAATCATCCATACTGACAAGTTAGCAGTAATTAGACCTGCAGAAACTATTTTTATGTTTCTTATTTGACTAGACATTTAAACTCTGATTCCCACTCCATCTCTGTAAGTCTCCTCACAAGAATATGAATCTGTGGGTTGCATCTTTCTGAAAGATCTGCATGTGATAGACTTAGAAATTACTGTTTGTAACAAGAATTTCTGGTCTCGAACAAATATATATGCATATATATGTATATACACATTTCCTTCTATCACATTAGTATATTAGTTTCTCTTGATGAATTGGTGTATTGGCCACAAATACACACACATGGACCTTGAAATTATCATGCTAACATTGTTTTCTGTTACACAGAATCACAGAATATTAGGAGTTGGAAGGGACCTCTGAGGATCATCTAGTCCAAGCTCCTTGCTAAAGCAGATTCACTTATAGCAGGTTGAATAGGATCACATCCAGGCAGGTTTGGAGAAGGAGACTCCACAGCCTTTCTGGGCAGGCTATTACAATGCTCTGTCACTCTCAGAGTAAAAATTTTCCTCATGTTTGGACAGAAGTTTCCAGGTTCCAGTTTGTGCTGGTTGCCCCTTGTCCTGCTGCTGGGCACCACTGAAAAGAGTCTGGCCCCATCTTCTTGGCACCTGCTCTTTAGATATTGATAAGCACTTTTAAGATCCCCTCTCAGTTTGCTCTTCTCCAGGCTAAACGGATCTGGATCTTAGCCTTTCTTCCTAAGACAGATGCTCCAGACCTCTAAGCATCTTCGTAGCCTCTCTCCAGTAGTTCCTTGTCTGTCTTGGAGAGGAGGAGCCCAGAACTGAATACAAATGCTCCAGATGTGGCCTCACTAGCACAGAGTAGAGGGGGTGGAAAATCTCCTTTGACCTGCTGGTCAAACACTTCTTAATGCACCTCAGGATGCCATTGGCCACCTTGGCCACAAGAGCACAGTGCTGGCTCATTGTTAACTTGTCCACCAGGACTCCCAGGTGTTTCCCCACAGAGCAGCTTTCCAGTAGGTCAACCCTTACCTGTAGCGGTTCATGGTGTTATTCCTCCCCAGCTGCAGGACTTTAAACTTGCCCTTATTGGACTTTATCAGGTTCCTCTCTGCTCAACTCTCCAGCCTGTCCTGGTCTCACTGAATGTCAGCACAGCCTTCTGGTGTGTCAGACACTCCTCTTAGTTTTGTATCAGCAACAAACTTGCTGAGGGTACACTGTGTCCTTCCATCCAGATCATTGGTGAAGATGTTAAACAAGACCAGATGCAGTACTGACCCTTAGGGAACACTGGTAGCCACAGGCCTCCAACTGCACACTGCACCACTGATCACAACTTCTGATCTTTGTCATTCAGCCAGTTCTCAATCCACCTCCCTACCCACTCATCTAGCCCTTAGATCTTGGACTGAAATCTTCCTTGCTGGGAGATTTCCCTCAGGCTGAAAGGTTTTGGAAAGTTTAAATGTTTCAGCCAATTATGAGAAAGAGATCAACTCATCTTTTAACAGAGAACATCATCTTGTCATGCTTTGGGGCAAAGACACACAGTTTTGTAAGGGAATTAACTTTTGGACAAGAATATGTTCTTCACTGTCACTGTACCTCTGCAAAACAGCAGTTTTCACTCGCTCAGCAGAGACATGCCCAAGAGTGAATGTAGCTGACTATTTCACTAACGCTCTGATCTTTCACTCTCCTCATGGTCACAGCTGCATGCTGTCAGAGCCACATGGGATCCATATTCAGACCTACCATAAGAGCAAGGAATTTATTCTATTGCTTTGCATGACCACACAGCTACAACACAAGCCTCAACCCATCTAAGCAAGGAACTGCTTAAGTTTGATTTAGAGGATAATACCAGGACAATGCCTGGACTTTCACAAAAGCAGTAAAAAACCTAAAATTGGGATAAATGGCTGGGAGAAGAGGTGAAGGCAGTCAAAGGCCAAAAGTGGCAGGAGTGAGGAAGAAGCTGAACTGGGAAAACAAGGCTACATTTTGGTCTGATTAGAGACAGAAAAGCCTATTCCTAGGCCCAACCTGTGGATTAAAAAAGCTTTCTGAGACCTTTATAAAACTGTACGATCTAGGACAGTCAGTGTCTGTGTGCAAAACAGACACAGCACAAACTAAAGTTTCTTAGCTGTCATTAGATCTGCCATTATGAGTCAATAAATGACTGCTATAATTTGACTGCTTTATTGTGAATATATGTTTGCATATCTATGTCTACTCCCGTGAAAGTAAAAATAAATACAAAGATGACATTTTGGTGCAACTCAAAGCTGTTGTAGATTTACTTTGAATTTCGGCTGCCTGAGGACTTCATACCACCCCAATAAGTAGAATATCACAGAATTAATATTAACTCCTTCTTCTTCTAGTGGAAGGTGTCCCTTCCAGGCACAGGGGTTGGAACTAGATGATCTTTAAAGTCCCTTCCAACTCTGAAAGTTCTATGATTCTATGTTAGGCTTTGTGCTGCAAGCTGCCATTTTCCCATTAGGCTTCCAGTAGTGTGGCAGGATTTACTGTACTTCCAAAATTCACAGCAGCACAAGTCTATTCTGTTAAACCATCAGCAGTGATAGAGCAGTTTCTGAAAAACATAAGAACACTTCCATCAATGTCTAGGAAGATTTTTTTAAAGCCTAAGAAACAGAGAAGAAGGAACAATGCCCTGTAACCCAGCAATTCAGTAACATTGGGTACTTGCCTAGCAAACAAAACCTCCTCATTTGGTATGTTACAATAAAACAAAACAAAACAAAACATACAGACAAACAAACAAACAACAAACAAAAGGGAAAAAACCCCACC
This sequence comes from Galbula dea, assembly GCA_013399015.1. NCBI lineage: Eukaryota > Metazoa > Chordata > Aves > Piciformes > Galbulidae > Galbula > Galbula dea. Next base: position 91,864 of record VWZX01011034.1, read on the forward strand.
CCCACACCCCACATTGGAATACTCTTCCAGTGGTGCATCTTGCAATACTTTTGGTATATCCATGCTGCATGACTTAAAAAATGAAGCACGAATATTGTAGCCCAGCAAAAAACAACTTGTAGCATTCTAAATGCAAATGTGAAGAGAAAAAAAAAGTACCAACCTACTGCAACTATTAGGTGATCCTTCAAGCTCTTGAGCAGTTTGCAGAGAAAAAATAAATAGATCCTGGTTACTTTCTTGTATAGGTCATCAGCTAAAAAAGACCAAAAATCTTTGGATGATATAGTATTTAATGGCTTGTCTTCGCTCTGCAGATGCTGAAATACAAGTTTTTCTGTATTGCTTCATTTCATGCTATAAAAAACAGTAAAAATTTCAACCATTTATGTAGATATACTTCCAACCAAAATGGGAAACTGCAATGATTGGAACACCTAGTTTGAATAAAAATACACTAGAAAAGCATTTATTTTCCTTAGACTCCAGGCTATTTTGAACTCACCTCAGTCTTTCAGCAGATGAATGAGGCTGTCTCAGCCATCTTTAGTGGTATTTAGTTCACTGTCACTCAATCTGGGCCCCTAAAGGGCAGTCTGAAAACTGAAGGGAAAAATAGAGTTTACTTCAGTGTAATCATTTTATCAGGAATTGGAGTAGACTCTGGAGAGAGCTCTGTCACCAGCACACCACTCCTTCCTGCTGCAGCTGCAGTGGGTGTCTACTGGGTCCAGTCTCATCCAGGCTACCCAAGCCAGAGGCAAGTTTATTTTGCACTGTAGACCTGCCTTTGCAAATCCCACCTATCTTCCTCCAGCTCTTCCTAACACACAGCTCTTAAAGCAGAAAAAAGTTAGCAACATACATGTGGTTCTCAGTGTGGGGCCGATACCTTTGAGGTAGTTGAGCTGCAGGCAGCTGTCAGAGAGGGAGCAACTCAGATGCACCAGACACATTGTGGGAGGGAGGGGGAAAGAAGTACAGACACCAAAATCAAAGAAAACAAAGTGACATCTTGAGTGGATCTTTGAAAAAATCTCCTCAGCCTCCTCCCCAGCAACTACAACATCAATGAAATCTGGTTTCTGGCAGCCTTTGCAGATTTTATCTGTAATAAGGAATCTGGTCACCTTCTCGCAATGGGAGCAATTATTTCAGATCCTGTCTGCAGCTGTTGTAGTTGCTCAGGCTGAAGCAATCTCCTGCTTCTCTTGGCACAGGACACACTCCTTTCCCCATAAATGACTTCTGCTTAGAAAAGATGTGGAGCAGGATGAAGGGATCCAACTCTGCATCCTCCCCTCTTTTCTGTGTGACATCCAGCTACTGCAGCTGGGTTTTGCCTTTGGCCAGGGCAAGAGTGGGTTAAATAGGACAAAGAATCAGTACAGAGCCACTTTGGCAGGCTCTGTGGCTATATTATAAGGGAAATAGCAAAGTAGCCATTGCAGAAACTGTGAAAGACCAAGTACACTCAAATCTTGCTGGAATGAATGTGATACAATTCAAGTCTATCAGGAAATGGCTTTGAAACCACATAGTTAATGTAGCACTTTTAGGATGCCATTAGTGTTATATATAATATTAATTAGACCAAAAAGGGAGAAAAAGACACAGCAAATACCAGCTATAGCACAAGCTGTAAATAGCCTGCCTTTTCAATTTTTCAAGTCTTCTATATTTGAATATTTTAATGTTTTATTTAATATATATTAATTTCCCATCAAACTTCAAAGGTAGCTGTCTTATCAAGCACATTTCATGTGTGTTGCATAGGTGATATTAAATGTCCTGGGGACATAAACAGAACTCAATTTGCATTTCCAAATCTGTCCCAATTTTAATAATGTATGTTAACTATATTTAAAGATGATTTTCAATATATATGTACAGGCCTAGCAAAAAAACTAATTTTAACTACCACTGTGCTCTAGACACTCACAATTTCTCTAAGACATAATACCATAACATGGAAGGTAGTACTTGGCTGTAAATTATATTGGACCATGCACATTTCTAGTGAGGTCAACTAACAGATTTGCTACAGAATTCTTGGGGGGCAAGAGGGTTGGAGATTCCACACATAAGTTAAAAACAGAGTCCTCCAAAGGTAGCTTCTATATTTTAAATACACCTCAGATACCATTAATTTCTACAGAGATTTTTTGTGGGGAAAAAAAAAAACAAAAAAACCCAAAAAAACTGGGAGCAAGAGAAGCAACATATAGTTCTTTGGGGGGTATCTGTAATAAAAATACAACACTAAATACAGCATCTGGCAGAGAGGGCAGGGGAAAGAGGAAGCAGCTGGCTGATGATTATTTCTACAAGAATATCTTCCCCTAATCTCTTTCAGAGAAAGCAGGGTACTATTTACTTTTTAGGTAAAGAGATCATAACTGCCACTTAGCTTGTTTTCCTTTCCAGGTGGTTTTAGCCATCCTGTTGAGTAGGAATATGCTGAGGTGAAACACAACAGAAAACAAAAGAATCTTACCTGGGCCAAATACATCCTGCTCTGCAGCTTCCTGCATTTCCAACATACCTATGCTTATTTGGACAGCATCATAACACTAACTTTAACTATGTGTATAGGCCAGTCCAGTGTGATGGAATCAAACAGATCACTGAGAAGATGATGCTTAAAAGACTGGGGCTGATGCTGTACAAAAGCTTTATAGAAAAGCTGCATTAAATATGTGTGTATATATATATACATAAGACCATAACAATAGATATATAAACATATGAATTGTACTTATTTCACATAAGCCATAGTAACCATAAGCCAAAGGAATATAATTTTTTTAAAGGTGAAGTTTGTATCATAATTCTAAGACTTCATATCTGGTCACTGTGATCCATACCAAAGTGATTTGTTAATGAATATTAGCTGAAGTACAGTTAGCCTTCTCTCCTCATGCATATTACCCCCAGTTTACATACAATGAACAATATGTTCATTAAACCCTGGCTTGTATAACACCTGAGACTCAACAGTTCTAAGAGTTCTGAGAAACATAATGGCAAGCCTTTTCAGTGTAGTGTCTGTAATTAAATTCCTCTCCAACCAGCAGTTGTGATCAATATCTCGGTCATGGACTGAAACAGTAAACCCAAATAGCTGGATGTTTAAATGTTGTTTTGATGCTTCCACAGGTAGAATAAGGATTACCTTCATGAATAAATGAGTTTTATAACTCCTTACATTCAAGAAAATCCAATCTCTACCAAAATTTAGTGAAGCATCACCTACTGTGTCAAGTAAAACATCCACAAATAACTCTTAATTATGCATGGTAGTCATTCAAGTGTGATGAGACCTGACAAGCTGGTGAAATCAGGGAGATATTTGGGGGACTGTAGATACTACTTCTCATAGAGATTAAAAAAAAGTGATCAAATTGGTGATTGGGAACAAACTTTGGAGGTTATTATTCTAATAAAACATTATCCTAGGAGCAACCCGTCCCTGGTGAACACAGCTCAGGTGTTTGCCTTGAAGTTCTGACGACAGTCAGAACTGTACCCCTCCACCGTAGGCAGAGGGCCTGAGTGGCTCAATGGATCCTCTGGTGGTAACTAACCAGGTGGCTTCTGTTAAATGCTTGTCCCAGTTCTCAAAGGTTCCAGCCCCCAATGCTTTCAGTGTAGTTTTTAACAGCCCATTGTATCGTTCAATCTTTCCAGAGGTTGGTGCATGACAGGGGATGTCATACACCCACTTAATACCATGTTCTTTGGCCCAATTTTCTAAAAGGTTGTTTTTGAAGTGAGTACCATTGTCTGACTCAATTCTCTCTGGAGTACCATGTTGCCACAAGATCTGCTTTTCAAGGCCCAGGATAGTATTTCGGGCAGTGGCATGAGGCAGAGGATATGTCCCAGCCATCCCGTGGTTGCTTCCACCATTGTAAGCACATAGTGCTTACCCTGGCAGGTTTGAGGAAGCATGATGCAATCAATCTGCCAGCCCTGCCCTTATCTGTACTTTGACCACTGCCCCCCATACCACAAAGGCTCTAACTGCTTAGCCTGTTTGATTGCAACACATGTTTCAGTCATGGATAAACTGCTCAGTAGCATCCATAGTCAAACCCACCCATTGGTCACGAGCCCATTTGTACATTGCATCTGTTCCCTGATGCCCTGAAGTGTCATGGGGTCACAGAGCTAGGAACAGTTCACCTCTATATTCCCTGTCCAAGTCTGTTTGGAACACTTTAGCAGCCTGAAATTCTTGCTGTTTTTTTTGGTGTTCCTCAGCCTCCTGAATTTTAGGTATGTGAGCGTCCACATAACGTTCTCTCACAGGTAACTTCTCCAGCCAAGCAGCAATATCTTGCCACAACAAGGCAGCCCAAATAAGTTTACCTTCACATTGCCAAACATTGCACTTCCACTGTTTTAGCCACCCCCATAAGGCATTCACTACCATCCATGAGTCAGTGTAGAGATAGAGTGTTGGCCATTCTTCTCTTTTGGCAATGTCTAACGCCAGATGGATGGCTTTTAGCTCTGCAAACTGACTTGAGTCACCTTCTCCTTCAGCTGCTTCTGCAACTTGTCATGTGGGAGTCCACACAGCAGCTTTCCCTCTGCTCTCTCTCTCGCTTCCTGCCCTTCTGCTTTTCAAAGGCCTGTCTTTGCTGCTTCTTTTTGCCTTTTGCTCCTGAATCCATCTCCAGGATCCAGCCCCCCACACCCGACTGCTGTCTGCTGCTGGAGGCCTCCTGTCGCAATATCAATGGGTATGGTGACAGAGCTACCATCAAGGGGGAGCTGGGTTTTCGTGCTGGCCCTACATATATTCTCAAATATTATCTACTGTTACTATTTTCATTAAAGTAGTAGTTATTTTCTTTTCCAATCCACAAGTCTCTTTCACACTCTCATTTTCCTTTCCCCTTCTGTGGAAAGGGTGGGGGAAGAAGGGAGTAGTAGAGAGTATCCATTGCTGTGTGGTGGTCAATCCAGCCTTAACCCTCAAATGATCACAACTTTGTCTTCCGTAGATACCTCAACAGAGAAAGCCTGGACTAGCCAATTTGCTGGGGAAGATATACAGAAAATATTAAGGTGTTTTCTTATATGAAAACCTCAAGAGGTAAATACTGCAAATAAAGGGCAGCACAATGTGGAATGAAAGCTCAGAGAACTAAAGAACTGGAACATGCACCACATGATTCAGTGCCTCTGTATAGGGTAGAACTGTGTTAAAATACATCTCTGCCTTACTGGAGTAGTATTCACTATGTTTTTCATATAGTTTCAGGGCATCTGCTCAGCAGAAGTTAAATATAACTTTAAAGTTGTACAGATATTCTTGGAAAGCCTACAGATACGATATCTTTTAAAGAGGTGAGGCAGTGTGAAAAATTAGAGTTTCAAAGGGATTTTTATTTTGTGTGCAGCCTTGCTTTTACCACAAGTAGGGGAAAATATCAAAAGATACCTGAAACAAAATTTGGATCAACTTCTGAAGGGAATTGAACATTTAAATCACAGCATAGCTTTGAAAACATCAGCCAAAGAGTCTTAACTCCACACATCTTATTGTATTCGCTTGCCATGTTAAATTATTGTGGACAACCTTTCTTTATATAATAATTTATTTATTTTTACTTCTCTCTCCTCTTATTTGGAAAAGGTTAGAAAAGTAAAAAAAAAAAAAATCACACACAAAAAGAAACCCCAACAGGTAGCAGTTTTACATTTTTGAGTTTAGTGTGTTAATTCCTCTCTTAAAACACAAACCATTTTCATTCCATTCCACTTTCATTCATTCATTCATGAAAACAGTCATTTTGGTTGCAAAAAATTCACTCTTTCTCAAAAGGAAAATGTTCTGTCAGCTCTGCTCAGCATCTAGACTAGTTGTCATCTGGATGATATTCCCCACCTTTCTAAGACATAAATACAAAAATAAAGTCAGAACACAAAGAATTGCAAAAAGGACAGAGAATGTCCAAGAAGTTTTGACCACATGACAAGTAGCCAAGATCTTGTACAATTTTAGGACATTTCCACAAATATTTTGCTAGTTTTCACATTGAATGTTTTGGGGTTTTAGTGTGGTTTGTTTTTTTCTTTGTCTACTTGCTTTGAAATAAGTATTTCTGCTAGCAGAAGTTAAAAGCCATCGAATCACAGCTTTGTGAAAAATACATTTGAATGCTTACTAGGAAAATATGAAATTGTTATGTATCAAATAGGCATTGTTATGTGTCAGCAAGGAATACAACCAAAGTTTCTTATTCTAAAGCAACCAAGTTTAGCAAGTAATTCCAGCTACTGATTTATATGGCTCAACATGATTTCTGTTTTCTTACCACTGTGCATTGCCTTTATTGGCTGTATAAATTAATGAGTGGCTCCAAATTTTCTGGCCTTAGAAACACAGTAAAATGAACTTGCTATTATAGTCTTGCGAGCCACATATACAAGCTAAAATATTTTATTAGATAATGATGATGATAAAAGACACTATAGAGATAAAACTATCAACAGATGAGCCAGTAAGTAGCTAACATCATCTCTCTAGTCCTCAAGAAAAGTCAGTTAATTAGCACAAAGTTAAAAAGGTAAACAATTATGTGAACCATACACTGACACATGAAAGATTGGGTGCTATAGAAAGTGTTAGGTAAGAAGTAAAATACGAGCTACAACGTCCTCAGAAGGAGTGTCCAGCGCTGATGTCAGGCAGATGTGATAAACAGCTGTTTCAAGGTCTTACAGAAAATTAAGTATTTAAATGAACAGGTCAAACATAGGCCAGGTGAAACCAGTGTTTAATGCATTAAGTCTTTTTCCTTACTATTTCTTCTAAGAAGGACCTAAAGACTGTCTGAGCAGTATGATTGACTGCTCAGATAAAATAAACACTGAATTCAGTACAAGCTGACTGCTTGCTTTTTCTCACCTTAATGAAGACATCTTCTTCCTATTGAACTAATATTCCTTTAATATTTAGAGGAAAAATGTTTGTTAAAAATGTTATGGGGAAAAGAAACAAACCTATGCTGAGACATCTGTATCTCTTTAAGCCCTTTTGGTACTGAGCCTTGATATTGGATGTTAATCTATATCTGCTTTATAAGAGGAATAGAGCTGTCCAGCTTGAAGAAGTGTGCCTCAACCACTCTATTAGAAGACAGCAGAAGATAAACCTCTCATTCTCTTTCATCAAAGCAGTTGCATTTTCTATAGGTACATAATAATATATTTAGTGTAACATAAATTACAACCCCAGTACCTAATCCTGGGCTCTTTCCCTCATTCATCTGGTGCTGCAGTATGCCCTTATGAGTGAGAAGTTTCAACAGCAAGAGCTTTGGGAGTCCCAGATCTCAGATCTAAATCACTTGCAGCTGGGAAGTTATTGTTCTGAGGCAGGAGAAAACTATGTCTCTATGTCTCTCACAATGTGTCTCATAGAGAGAGACAGATTTAAATTCTCCTTACAAAGGAAAAAAACTGTACTTCAGCCATTCTCAGATGACCAGAAGTGAATTCAGAGCTTTCCAAATTCCTGGAGGAGCCTCTTGGTCAAAAGTGGCAAAGGGAGCTGTAGTACCTTTCCCAGCTCAAATTATTTCACCAGTCTGATACAGATGGAGAATGTTTATAGAACAATGAAAAATTCTTCTTTCTTTGCAGATAAATAGTTGCAAAGAAGTGGTCAGGTGAGCATTCCATCTCTTTTCATACACATTCTCTTCTGAAAATATCACTGATAACTGCATAGGATAACCAAAAAAATAACTAAATCTATACATTAAAAATTGAGGGGAAAATAAAACAACAAGCAAACCACAAACCACATATCTAGTTTGTCACATACTTAACAGCTGAAAACAATTCACACGAAACTTTGCAGTGGAGCAAAATTTTAAGGCAGAAAGCCAAAGCACATTAAAACAAAATATTTTTACATAAAATTCTCCAGAAACATGATGTTGCTTGTATAGATTCCTGCTGGGCTATATCACCATCTGAGGCCAAATCAAACCGACTCATGAGAAGAAAGAGAAAAAAACAATACAGCAAATAACAGCCAGTTGTATATGTCAGTGCAGAGAACAGATTTGTTTTCCTTAAATTTTATGAGACAATATCTTGAGATTCTGTGCTACAGATTCAGCTCTTAGTACCTGCCTTACATATGTAGAATCTGTTTTATGTATTGAGATAGAAGTTTTGTGTTTTACCAAACGCTTGAATGTAGCTTAAAGAAGCATTTCTGGTAAGTATCAATAGAAGGGAGAAAAATTGTCAAGAGAACAAAGTGAAATGGAAAACCAGCATTTACAGTGAGACAGTGCAAGACAAAGAACATGATTGCAGAGCTTGCTGGTCAGAGAAATTCTACTCCACTGGTAGATGAAAACCTTGACCAATAAGAAAGGAAATTGGTCTCAGTGTATTGCAAGATTACCAAAGACTTATAAATAATGATTATTTATTACGGAATCACAGAATGTCAGGGATTAGAAGGGACCTTGGAAGATCATCTAGTCCAACCCTCTGCCAGAGCATGATTCCTTAGACTAGGTCACAACAAAGCTTCCCTGATCGGAAATCAAACCTGGGCTGCGGCAGTGTGGTGAGAGCGCCGAATCCTAACCACTAGACCAAACAGCTACTTAGATTACTGTGAAAAGAGATAGGAAACAATGGATATTGTAGAGAGGGATACAAAATAATCATGAAAGCTAAACAACAAAAACCTCTAAGTTCAAAACACAGATAAAGGAAAGCTTTATCTCATCAGCAATGATACATTGTCGTATCACTGGTAAACAAGATAAAAGTTACATATCTGCAATGAGAATAGAAATGGCACATTAGTCATCAAAACATGTCCATAACTTTCAGACTCCTTTCTTTCTACCTTTATACATCATTATTCTGCCCAGCTTAATTTAGCAATCACTAGCTTTCACTTTTCTACAAATTAATAATCATTCAGAATTTAGTGTGAAACACAGGCTTAGCTTTTGACACCAAACAGACTTATCATAGGAGGATGAAACTAGATCCAAGTCTGTGGGATCAAAGCTAAGCTCTACAAATTGTTCTTCATATGTTTTACTAAAAGTACTGTACAACCTTCTACATCTTTATTTCTATCTGGTGATCTTTTCTGATCTGTAACAAGCAAACTGCTAATTTTTCATATGAGATGAAACAATGAAAGGACAAACAGGAGCTTTCTAAGGTTTGTTGTTGCTCTGTCATTCATCACACATTCTGAAAAGCTAATTTTCCCAGATCTCATACATACACAGGCTGCAAAGTGTGGAAGTATGATTGAAAATACAGGCCTACAACAGAAGTGTAGGAAATCTATACAACAGATTGCCAGACACTTCTTTTCATCTGTTGACAGAACTGAAGGTCACATTTATGCTTCTCAGAATATAAAAGGTGCTTGTAAAGCCATTTAACAGATATGCATTAACAGATGCAAAATAACTGATCAGACCTGAAAAGCAGAGTAGATATCTTATTACCTTGTAGCAGGAACCAAGCATAAGAAAAAAAAAAAAATCACTTCCCTGACAAATTAACATATGTTGTTAAAAGATAAACTTCAACCTCAACATATAACCGCAAAGCTTTTTTCTAGGGATAAATATCACTGTCTGATTGATTCATCAATATGTGATAAATCTCTCTTTGAAACCATTGGAACTAGAATCTGACATCAAAGAGTATGGTTCAGAAAAACTATGTGTAAGCTCATGTTTATTTGCATTAAAGGACCAGGGGGCAAGTAGTATGGATGATATGGGTTTCAGTAGGAGTGTCCTGCTGCCTCTGCTTTCTTCACTGAAAGCTCAGAGCGCTGAGATTTAACTGACAACTGCACTATAAGTAACATCTTCTCCATGTGTACTGTGGTCATTTACAATGTGTCAAACTTCACTTTCCAACAACACGCCATATGGCTCTCTTACAGAAAAGGATGCAACATGATAAGAAAGTGTAAGAGAGAGAAAAAAGAAAGGAATTAAAACCTCAATTGTTAACTTTCCTTCATTCACAGGTAAATTAAAGAGAAATGTTTTGAAAAGCCAAGAGGGACTGATTTTCATTTAATTCAGTGTTTTCACAATTCATATTAAAAGCAAACCAGGTTGATGCAGTTCACAGCAATTGTCATGGTTTTACTGGTATACACGAACCTGCTGCTACCAGGAATCCAGAAGTATGTCACAGAATCACACAGTCACAAAATGCCAGGGGCTGGAAGGGACCTCAAAAGATCATCTAGTCCAACCCCCCTGCCAGAGCAGGATTCCCTAGAGCAGGTGATATGAGAAAACAAGGTATTTGTGTGTCAAATGAGTATTCTTTGTATTTCTTGCAGGATAACTGCATTGTAGTTGCCTGTAATGGTATTTCTTTTTACTAGGACAGACTTCTATTGCCTTTTTCTTTTATATCACTAGGAACACAAACAAATCAGTTAGAGATTTACAATGTCCTTGCTGAGCAAATGGTAGGTACAGAGCAGACTGAAGAAAGAGGATAATTTCTTCTGTTTGCTTTTGTTTCTTCTACCACTGTGAGATCTGAAACAGACTTATGGAAACAACTTTATTCTTCTCTATGGCAGTGTTTTATTTTGTCTGGATGAGAGCAGTGAGAATTCCCGTATTTCTCAATGGGGCATGAATTCTCTCTGTTCTGATTTTACAACACTCAGCCCTTGACTCCAAACTGTGTGGATTCCATCATGTAAATGCACCAACACACTACAGCAATAATAATGAAATTATGAGCCAGCAAAACAAAGGGCATTTTCATTTTGGTTACACTGCTTGGGATGAATTTTTAAAGTTTCCTACTGCATACATTTAGAGTAAAAAAGATAAGGTAAGACAGAGAACACTTTTCAGAAATAGCAATTCTCAATACCATTTTGTTACAATGGCATAAAATACCAAATATTTTTCCTTCCACTTGAAATAGAGAAATAACTTTGATACCAAAATATAACTTGAAACAGCCTTTTTCTAAATGGCTCCTGGATCAAAAGTGTTTGCTGGTACACGTACACCCACATTAACAGTCTTACTAGTTTCTCTTATGAGATATTTTACTTAGTCATACTGATGAAAAGCAACCAAACTGAGTGTTATTTTCTGCTTTGTGACAGTCACGAAACCAGAAGTGGGAAGATAATATTTCAGGTTAAAAATAAGTATTGCAAATCAGCTTTGTTAGCCCTACTTTTTAGTAGTTTTATTAGAAGAGGGGACAAAAAAAAAAAAAAATCCAGAACACCAACATCAAAACCCCAAACCATTAAATGATGCTGTACTGTTTTATTTGTTTGTGCATTTCTGTAGCTCAAATTGTGTTACCCTTTCAGAGACCTGAAAACACTCTTTTCTCCTAAGCACGTTGTCCCTTCAGGTGGTGGGTTTGGGTTATTTGGGGTTTTCTGAAAGTAGCTGAAAACAACACAGCTTTTTGGTTTTGCTGAAGAGGAATAGTAACTTAGTGTAGCTATGTTTTACATGGGATTGCCAAGTGCAAGGGGTGCAGCCCCAGGATCGGCTGTGAGCTGGAGGCTGGGTGTCTGGTGCTGCAACAGTGTCTGGCAGCTAGCAGGACATCAACTGCTCATCTGGCACAAAGGAATCCCCAGGGCACAATCTCTTTCCTCTGGAAGAGATACATTTACAGAAAAAGCCATGTTTGTGATTTATCCAGTCACTTCACTGTTACTTACCTCTTCCACTTTAGTCTTTTTTATTTAGCCTCAAGGCTCAGTGTCACTGATGAACTGCTCTCTTCCAAAGTAATAACACAGATGCATCAACTTCAACTCTTTTCTTGGTCTGCTGAAGAGCATTGTTGCAGAACTTGACACAGCTTGTGTCATCATTGGCCACAGGATTGAAGTGAACATGAGTGGCCAGGTTGCAACACTGAAGTTAGGAAATTCCAAGCTTCCCAGGGCTAAGCAGAGGACCATAGAATCATAGAATGTTGGAAGAGACACACAAAGATCATTGAGTCTAATTCCTGTCTATGCACAGGACCACCCCAAAAGTCACCCCATATGTCTGAGGGCCTACTCCAAATTCTTCTTCAATTGTCAGGCTTAGTGATATGACTACTTCCCTAGGAAGCCTATTCCAGAGTTCAACCACCCTCTGGGAGAAGAACCTTTTCCTAATATCTAGCCTAAACCTCATCTAGCAGAGCTTCCCGTCATTCTTTTGGGTCCTGTTGCTGGTCACCAGAGAGAAGAGGGCAGGACCTGTCCCTCTGGTTCCCCTTGTGAGAAAGTTATAGACCATGATGAGGTCTCCCCTCAGGCTCCTCTTCCCCAGGCTGAACAAACCAAATGTCTTTAGCCATTCCTCACAAGGCTTCCAGACCCTTCACCATCTTCATGGTCTTCCTCTGGATACTCACTAGTAGCTTTATATCCTTTGTATATTGTGGCACCCAAAACTGCATACAGTGATTGAGTTGAGGCTTCACCACTGCAGAGTAGAGAGGAAAATCCCTTCCTTCAACGGGGTAGCAAAGCAGTACTTGATGCACCCAAGGACGCAGTTGGCCCTTTTGGCTTCCATGGCACACTGTTGACTCATGTTCAACTTGCTGTTGACCAGAACCCCCAGGTCCCTTTCTGCAAGGCCTCTTGATACCCAATCTGTTGTTATGTCCAGGGTCGTCCCATCCCAGGTGCAGAGTCTGGCATTTGCCCTTGTCAAAGTTTCATACAGTTGGTGATTGCCCAGCCCTCTAGTCTGTCAAGATCCCTCTGCAGGGCCTCTCTGCCTTCAAGGGAGCCAACAGCTCCTCCCAATATAGTGTCATCAACAAACTACTTAGTAAACCTTCCTGTCCTGCATCCAAGTTGTTTATGGAGATACTGAAGAGCACTGGCCCCAAGATGGATTCCTGTGGAACCCCACTAGTGATTGGCCACCAACTTCATGTAACCCTATTTACTATAACCCTTTGAGCTCAGCCCATCAGTTAGTTGTTCACCCACCAGATGAGGTACTTATCTAGCTGTATGCTGGACATTTCATCCAGAAGTATACTGTGGGAGACATTAGGGAAATCCAAAAATATTATACCTGCTGGCATCCCCTGGTTGATCAGGTAAGCAACCTTGTCATAAAAGGAAACTAAGTTTGTTAAGCAGGATTTTCCCCTCATGAACTCCTCTTGGCTGTGGCCAGTGACTATGTTGTCTTTCAGATGGTTTTCAGTAACTCCCAGGATAATCTTATCCATAATTTTACCAGGTACAGAAGCAAGATTGACAGACTTGTAGTTGCCAGGGTCATCCCCATTGCCTTTCTTGAAAATAGAGACATTTGTCAGCTTCCAGTTGATTGGGACCTCCCTAGATTCTCAAGAGTGTTGAAAAATGATTGAGAGAAGCCTCACAGTGACATCACCCAGCCCTTTAAGTACCCTTGGATGAATCCCTACGGGCCCCTTAGATTTATAGGGATCTGATGGAGCAGCAGATCCCATGCAGGTTCAGGGTTAGCTGGAAATTCATCATTCTTACAGTCGTGATTCTCTAGCTTAGAATCTGGGGGCTCATGAGGCCATCATTGGTGTGGAAGGCTAAGGCAAAGAAAGCATCTGCTTTGTCTGTGTCCCGGTTTGTGAGGTGAACATCCTCATCAGTTAATGTTATTTCTGATGTGCCTTTAGATATTAACATATGTTTTAAAAGCCTTTTTTATTGTCCCCCACATTATTGGATGCTCTGGAGACATAAGCAACTGATAGAAAACAAAAGGTTTATTATTCAAACCAAAGGTATATTTTCTCCTGCACTCAATCCAGCACTACATCACTGACATACAGATAGCAAAATTAAGCCTTCCTATAAACCTCTTCTGGGGCTAGAGAAGGAACTGGCACATGAGAAAGTCTGGTCATGAATCACATGAAAAACTCACAGAGTAATTTGCTTGGAAAACATAAGTTGCAGGGCAGCAGAAGTGAGAGACCTCAGGAAGGGTATCAAAAGTAGAAGGGTCCTACTCCAGTATGTGCACACAGAAGGGGAACAACCAGGAGGGAGTGGAGCTCTACTTGCAGTCACCAAACTGTAGCTTTGCTGCAGTAACTGAGACCCCACTATCTCCAGGGAGGAGATCAAGATTGTGAAGACAGGTTGTCACAGAGGTGTCTGAGGTCCCTAATTATCTGAATTGTCCTTAGAGCCTATGGTCCCAAACCTTATGATGTCTTTACAAAATAGAGGATTCTCCCTATTCTCCTACTAAAGGCACAGAAATCCAGAAAGATATAACTTTCCTTGCGTATCACAGGAAAAACAAAAAACTCCAAAATGCAAAACCGAACACTTGGATTGCAGTAAAAAATATTGCTAAGACCATTAAGGATCATAGATCACTATCATGAGTTCAGGTTTTTTCCAAGATCAGATACAGTGACTAAACTTGGATTGCCCAAATGCCAAAACCCAAAATCACAAAACACCACCCAGAAAAGCCAGGCATACTTCACCTATGAAACATCTTCACAACCATAACACTTGAAACACTGGCTGTGTTGCTTTACAGGAAAGATGATAACAACAATTTCCAATATTATATGTTATTTAATTCCCTTTGTCCTCAACTATACAAAGTTAAGACCAAAATATTTTTTTTTAGCAGCAGAGGAAATGAAAACAACAACCTTGAATTTAGAAACACTATTTCTCTTAAATCTGTAGCATTACCTCTGGGAAAAGTAAGTACTATCAGGGCCCACCCTCTCCTAAGCACAAAGATTGGCAGGAACAATGTTCCATCAGTTTAGACAGTTCAGGTAACACTGAACCCACTATGTTTTAACTATGCAATAACAAATTTTAATAAAGGTTAAAATTGCTGCAGGTAAGTAGAATGATATGTTGCTTCATATTAGTAGAACATTTTGCATATGTTCAGCTGCACACCCACTCACAGGAACTTACTGGGACACCATAATTAGTGAGTCTTCTTAACTTTGCAGATATTATTATATAGAAAAGACATCATCAAAACATGAAAGCAAGGGAAAAAACCAGTCACAGTTTTGGCATTGTGTCATTTTTGCACAAATTTAGAAAGGGCTCAATATTTCAAAATGGATTGTTCCAAAAAGAAAGTAAACTGGTTGGGGTTTTTTTTTGGGGGGTGGGGAGGGGCGTTCTCAGCTGGGAGTGGTTGTTTTACATCACTGGTGTGGCTACATGGGATGGAGTGTCAACATTCATCATAACACACATGCAATTTGCATAAGACAGTGCATAATCTTCATCTGAATTACAAGGGTGAGATTGCCTAAAACATCACCAGCTCAAGACTACTATAAAAACTTGAGTTATGTTAAGAGTCTTGCAAGCTTAACAGTGCAGAGCAAATGATCTCTATGACAAAGGCCTAAATCCCTGTCTATTGTTCAATTGCAAATATCAGAATATTGCATTGCTGGACAGGTAATTTTCTCCACAGTGAGAAAATCTCACACTTGGATGACCTATCTATATATTAGAGGAAACAATTTTTTTTCTCCCTACTTTCAAGAGCTCCCTGGAAGCTTTCCAACCCATTCCCTCACCCTCATCCACCGTCATGCTGAATACCTGCTGTTGAGATGGGTTTGCTTACAAGTTCTTCAGGACATTTGGGAAACCAGCAATGATTCTTCCTGCTCTGTAGTCAGCCAGTCAAGCACTTTTTCCCCAAGAGATAGGAGAGGAACAGAGGTAAACAAATAACATGTTAAAAAGGAGGACCAGATTTATTCACAGTCAGGATTAAGGGTGGCTCTTAAATGACCAGAATGATGACTGTAATCAACAGATAAACACCTGATGCCTTCCGGGAACTCTGACGACACAAATGAAACAAAATTTTTGCAATGTTATTTCTGACACCTACCATAACAAATGAGAGCCTAATCAGACAAACATTAGGGCAATGAGGTAAGGACTGACCAGGTCCAGATAAAGAGAAAAATTATCATGTGCACCAGGCACTGCCCTGACACAGAGATGGCTTGTGAATCTCATGAGCAGCCAATATTTGATGCCTGTATGATATGAGTAAGGATTAGTAAAATCATCCCCAAAAGAATTTCTCTATTTTTCAGCGAGATAGTAGCTCTGTATCACCTCTTTCATTAATAAGTATAATGAAAAGTTTTGAGAGATTGACTTGAAGTAGTAAGAGCAAATGAATTGTTTGAAACAAAGGATACAGGAATAGGCACGACATTGGTTCCGATCGAGGCAGGGGAAGATGGAGGGGAAGGTAGTGGTATTAGTTACCACCAGTTACTTCTAAGATCAGTAAATACAGATGAATATTTGGCTCCATACTATGAATTAAATTTTAGGAAAGTGCCTTAGCATAAAACATTCCTTCTTGCTGTACTAATATTTAAATCTGGGAGAAAGGAAGTGAAAAAAACAGTGAAAAGCAATATTACCTCCCATTTCCAGTTTTATTACCACTTCATTTACTCTCATCCTGACTTTCATTTTATTTTCTTCTTAAGAGCATTTTATTTCTGTTTGGCAAAGTAAAATCTAATAAACACAACTAGGATCTTGTACATATAAATGAGAGAGAAAAAAAATAACCTCAGCATCAGAGCTGATCTCTGGGTGAAAAGTATAGGCTGAGATTTCATACAGTAATCTCACATTTCAGCTCCTACCACAGACGCTGGAAGAAAGCACAGTGCATTCACGCTCTTTGCACTGTAGGAGAAATCAGTCTCTCTCCAGGAAGATGCTGTCAATAACTTTGGAGTGCAGGTAATTTTATTATCCCATAAAATTCATCACATTACCAGAGCCTCTGGAGATAAATTTTATAGAGGGCAGTTTTAAGAGACAGGTGTATTAGAGGCCCGCTCACATAGCATGGTATGCTCTCCGCTGACTATCTGGGTCAAAACTGTAATCAGGCTACCAGAAAGCTATAATACTGCTCTTAAGATGACATACTGCCTAGAAAATAAATCCTGAGTTTACTGTACTGCTGTTATGTATGTACATGGAAAGGTGCACCAACCACAGTCATGTCAAGATACAAAACTGAAAGGAGAGACAATTCCTAAAGAAAATATCATGTGGCATTGGTGGTTCTAGGGCCAGCTAATAAGATATAGACAGCAAGCTTGCACACTAGGTCAGTGTTTTGATATTAGGCCAGGTCAACCAGGCCCTAAGTTGCTGCTATTTGTCAGCTAGTCTTGAGACATTGTTGTCACAATTCAGTAGCTACAGCCTTAACCCCAGTAGGTAGATGTTCTCAATTTAAATAAAAAAAATTTAAAAAAATTTTCATAATAATAGGTGTCCTTGCTTCCACCTTGAGAAGAGGTTAATCTGGCAAGGAAGCTGAACTAGATCCCAGGAACAGTTCCACAGCAGGAGTTTCCAAGCAAGCTGCTCTATGTGCCCATCCTTTCAGTGTTGGCTGCCTCTGATTTTGTAGAGCAGTTTGAAAAAGAAAATCTTGGGGACATGGGATGAGAAGGGTCTAATCCTACCTCTCTAGACAGCATGTTATGGTTCTGAGTGCTGCTACCTTGATTCATAGCAAGGGCTTAATTTGAAGAATGCGTAGATTCTAGAAGAGTCTCCAGTCTCTATGTAAAACTTTCCAATGATGGAGTAGCTCTTGGAGGTATTTACAAATTATTCCTGTGATTAATTATCATCATTGTCCATACTGCATGTCCTGTTTTAGTCAGAATTTGTCTAGCTTCAACGTCCACCAATTACTGCTCTAGTTTTTGATTACTACAGTAAGAAGCTGCTTCTTCTTAAGTTTCTCTTCCCCAAGTAAATACAAAATTAAAAGGCTGACCAAGACAATTGTCAGTCTTCCCTTTCATAATCTACATGGATTGACTTCATTGTTTTCCTGTGAAGGAGGTTACCTATTTCCTTAACCAGCCACCCATCACTGCTGAGGCTTCAGCAGTTCCATTTATTGGCCTCTGCCTTGAGCTGTGGGCAGCAGAACTTCATGTCATGATGTGGTTGCTGTCAAATCACATTGAAAACCTAAGGAAGTGCAGTCTTTTCTACTAGCTCATTCACAAGTGTTTGCTACTATGAAGCCAGAACTAACCCTTTATGCCTCAAAACCACAGTGAAATTGAAGAGAATCAACAAGTCCTCAGTACTCACTTCTATACACTTATAAAAAATGTTTGGGTTTTTATTTAATTAGTGCCAGTTTGATTTCCCTGTGACTCAACTTAATTTGTCCAGACTCAAATTACATCCTTAAAAATATGTGTACTTATAAACACACACATACATGTATATGCCTACCTGCCACAAATACCACTGGCATTTCTGAAAGGCAAGCTGGCATTCCCACAATCCAGGGCAGACAAACATTTCAGTGTGAGCTCATCCAACTTCTAGCAGAGGGCAGCACTCATGTAACATCTTGGGCACGTTTTTTTTTTTTCACCAGTTAGAGAGGAAGGAATCCATAAATAACATAAAACAAGCAAGACCTTATCACCTTATCTACACATTTCTACAGCTGACAGTGGAGCTGTCAGAATTGCTGTAAGTGGGTTGGTTCTTCACTGTATTTCAAGGGCTCTTGAGTCCTAACACACTTGTTGTGGCAGTCGGGCATTTTCTCAATATGCATTGCAAGTGCATTCACAAAAGCAAAACAACCATCACAAGTCATAGAGAAGTCTCTCTTTTTATGAAGTGTTATTCCCTGACCTAAATCAGTCTTTGCCTTTGAATCAGTTTATGTTACTCCCTATTTAGTAGATTGATTGCTGCTATGGCAACCACATATGCTGCTGTACAGACAGAAGTATTAGTCCTTGATACACTCCCTACTTACGTTCTCTCACCAAATGCACTTTGTGCAAGTTTAGAATTAGAAAATATCTGTTGAATTAATTTTCTTTGACATTGCTGTTATCTAGCTCGTATTGTTTTGCAAAGATAAAATGAGATTGAATGTTTAAAGAAAAGTTTATATTCATCCCATAAACAGTAAGCTCTAGGAGCAGTACAGGGAACCAGCCTCCTCACATCAATATTTCTTATCTAGAGGTAGCAAAATATCAGCCCAATGTCAAACCTAGAATGCACTTCAGAGAGCTGTGGTTTTAAGGAGTTCCTAAGCAATCCATCTCTTGGGTGGAAAGGGAGAAAAATGAGCTGGAAAGACTCAGACTTCTAACTACCTCTATGTATCTGTATGCTACAGTTTCAGACTGCTATCTAGAAAATCGGTGACATAGCCCAGAAGGGACTGTATCAGCTTTGGAAACATTTAACATTCTAAAATGAAGGTCAAATGACAGAGTTTTGTGGGTTTCTGGCAAAGAGCTATCAATGCTCATATCATTACAGATAAATGTAAAGTGACGGTGGGAATAGACCACCCATGAAAACAAATCCTTCAGATATTCCCTTGCCAGGACCTTTGCTTTCATCAACTCAGTAGAACTCTGCATGACTAATACCAATGGTTGTTCACAGGAGACAAAAGAGTTCTTCTATGATGGTTTCATAGGAAATGCCTACCTTACCTCACTCTTTTGTGGCCTGGACTGGCAGTCATAATTTTATGGGCAGAGAAGGAAAAAAACCCTCTAGCACTTCCACGGAAACAAAACTAAAGAGGCTGTCTAGGTATTACCTTCTGGACATTACAGATTTTAGATGGAGAACAACTCACTTTGTATTTTTAAGTGTCCTTCCTCCAAGGCTTTTCACAGAATCACAGAATGTTAGGAGTTGGAAGGGACCTGGAAAGATCATCTAGTCCAACCCCCCTGCCACAGGAGGATTCCCTACACCAGGTCACACAGAAGCGCATCCAAATGGGTTTTGAATCTCTCCAGAGAAGGAGAATCCACAACCTCTCTGGGCAGTCTGGGCCAGTGCTCTGGCACCTCAACTGGGAAAACATTTCTACGTGTATTCACACAGAATCTCCTATGCTTCAGCTTACAGCCATTGCCTCTTGTCCTCTCACTGGGCTCCACTGAGAAGAGCTTGACCCCATCCTCCCGACACACACCCTTTACATATTTAAAAGCATAGATGAGGTCACCCCTTATCTTCCTCTTCTCTTTAAATGGGGAAGAGTCAATTTTTGTTCTAAGAGGCTACAAAAGCTAAAAGCTTATATATAAAACCACTGAAGCTTCCATTTTGTATTTATATTCACAGGGATTTTCTGAAAAGGTAGTAAGACAACATTTTAATCCTATTCACAAAATCACAGAATCGTTAAGGTTGGGAAAAACCTCTAAATTCATCAAGTCCAACTGTCAACCTATCTTCCCCATGCCACTAAACCATGTTCCTAAGTACCACATTTACAAATTTTCTGAACATCTCCAGGGGCAACAATTCCACCACTGCCCTTGGCAGCCTAGGCCAATGCCTAACAATTCTTTCTGTGAAGAAATTTTTCCTAGTATCCAACCTAAACTTCCCCTGGTGCAACTTGAGGCCATTTCCTCTTCTCCTATCACTGGTAAACTGGAAGAAAAGACTGATCCACAACTCAAATATTCTGAAGAGTCACTGCTTTTTCTTGGGCATAAGAGTGAAAAAAACTTACATTTCTACACAAGATTGAGATATGTGGTGTTTATTCTTGAGATGCAATAAACCACAAACACACACGTGCACACACACACAAAAAAATCTCTAAGCCACTGAACAGAATGGGTTGAAAATCCAGTAATAAAACAGATATAATACCTCCAGGGAAAACATCTCAGCCTAATATGTAACAAAATATTTAGCAAACTTAAGCCAAATAGGAGAATGTACTGATATTGTACAGTGGTTTAGCCATGGAACATAATGAGAGAAGCTGGGAAATTGAAAAGTTACAAGAGTCAAAGGCCATGGAACTGATTTTCCAGTGAGAATCTAGGTGCACTTGATCACCAGGTATCCAAAAAAATGGAATCCAAATTATTCTTTTCTCCCTGCCTCCCCCAACAACATATAGCTCAAAAGCTAAGCAACACATAGAGAGGGAGGAGAAGGAAGGGAAATAAGTTACTGTGTTCCTGACCTTCCCTTTTTTTAATAAAGAATCAGCATTGTCCAGACCAACTCCTAAATGGATTTCTTTGTAGGCATCAGCAGAAGAACAGCACACTGAAGAAATTTATTGCAGCAGTTTATTCTCTTTGAAAGGTGAGGAAAAAGAAGTTACACATTCAACTGCAAAGATCATAGAATCACAGAATAGCCACAGTGGAAGGGACCTTAAAAATTACCTAGTTCCCACTCCCCTGCCTGGCAGGGACACCTTCCACTAGATCAAGTTGCCCAGGGCCCCATCAAGCCTGGCATTAAATACTTCCAGAGATGGAGATTCCACCACCTCTCTGGGCAACCTGTTCCACCGTCTCATTACCCTAACAGTGAAGAACTTCCTCCTAATAGCTAACCTAAATCTACCCTCCTCTAGTTTGCATCCATTACCACTGGTCCTATAATTTCCTGACCTCCTAAAAAGTCCCTCACCAGCTTTCTTGTAGGCCCCCTTCAGATACTGGAAGGCCACAACAAGATTTCGGAGCTTTCTTTTCTCCAGACTGAACAACCCCAACTCTCTCATTCTGTCCTCATATGAGAGGTGCTCCAGTCCTCTGATCACTCTCATGACCCTTCTCTGGACTAGCTCCAGCACCCCCATATCCCTCTTGTAATAGGGGCTCCAGAACTGGATGCAATATTCCAGGTGGGGTCTCAGGAGAGCAGAGTAGAGGTGGAGACTCACCTCCCTTGACCTGCCAGCCAAATTCCCCTTGATGCAGCTGAGGATACGGCTGGCCTTCTGGGCTGCAAGCGCACACTGGTGGCTTATGTTCAGCTTCTCATCCACCAGCACCCCCCTAAGTCTCTTTCCTCAGGGCTGCTCTCAAGCCAATCTCTGCCCAGCCTGTATTGGGATTGTGCAGACCCAGATGTAGGACCTTTCACTTGGCCTTGTTGAACGTCATGAGGTTGGCAAGGGCACACCTCTCCAGCCTATCCAGGTGGATGTCCACTGATTCCAGCTGATCACTGATATAGAGGGCAAGACCTCATCCCCTCCTGGCTTGCCTCAGGGCAACAAGTTGGGACCTCTTAGTAGTACTCCATCCCTCTGCCTCTGGGGTGCTGCCCCACTGTTTGCCATAGGCAAGCATGAGATTCCTAACCCCTTCCCCCTTCAAAACTAGTTTAAAGCCCTACCAATGAACCCTGCCAACTCCTGCCCCAGAATCCTTTTCCCTTATTGCAGTTATTTCAAATCCAAAAGAAATTGCTAACAGACCAAGTCCTAGCAAATATATGAACTAGGTGGTCTGAGCTGGGAAAAGGCTTAGTCAATCCTCTGTCATCATCATATGAAAACATTGTCAGCTCCTTCCTGTTCTACCTGAGAAAGAAAAGTAGGCCACGTACAGCATCTGCCACTATTTCCTTTAATTTTCTTCTGTTGCCACATTTGTGACAAACCCTACCTCTGTCAATAAATGTCCCAGAGGCCTCCAAAATCACCATACCGCTGCAACAGTGAGGTCAGTTGCTCTTGCAGCACAGGTGACTCTATGATTTTCTCTTTGCCCCAAAATACCTGGAATGGCTTTCATTCTGAAGAATAAGACTTTATTGTCATTGAAGTACTCATTATAAGATGCAAGGCAGAGATGTCTTGAGAAAGAACCTGATTTGCAGGCCAAAACAGTTGAGGTCATCATGAAGCAGTGTGGCCTTATTAGAGGGGGCAAAACATGGTAAGACAAAGAAAGAGGAAACAAAGGCATGAAATAGGAAGAAATTTTTTACAGGGAGAGTAATTTGGCATTAGAATGGCCTGCCCAGGGATGTGGAGGATTTACCATTCCTGGAGGTTTTTAAGATGAGATTGGATGTGGCACTTAGTGCCATGATCTAGTAATCATAGTGGTGTTGGACTTGATGATCTAGGAGGTCTCTTCCAACCCAACTGAATCTATGATTCTATGATTCCATGAAAGGAGCAAAAGCTAGGAGAAACCACCTGAACAAGACTCAATGAGAGAAAAGGAGAAATACTGAACCTCACATAGGAGGAGTCAAAGCAAGTAGGGCAGTGTGTAAAGATGATAGCAGGCACTTTAAAGGGGTATCAGAAGTAATAGGAGTGGAGGAGGAAGCTGTTTCATTAACTGAGATGAGAAAGGTATAGAATGAAAATTTTCACACTGTGATCAGAAATCGGAAGGGAGATGTCTGTAAAGTTACTGACTAAAATTCAGTGTATAGGCTCACCAGTGATGGGCCTTTATCAGAGTGACAGAAAGAACAAAAGTAAACTATACCAAAACGTGCATTTGCCTATGCAACAGCAGATCTTGCACCAATGGGCTATGATATGGTGTCATCTGGAGGGTACAGGTCTTGTTATCACAAAACTGTTAAGCTGGTCATGGAGCTCCCTTATGGTTTCACCATAGCTTTTTGTCACTTGAGGCGACACTAATTTAAGGCATTTATCTGATTTTTTATGAAACTCAGAAGAATACCCAATTATGAGCTGAAATACATACCTTTAAATTTGTGTTAAATTCAGGCAGGTGGTCTTCTCAGTTGTGTGAAAATATAAAAACAATGATAGGGAATTATCCTTTTGAAAAGTCATGCAGCACATTTTGACAGTCACACCATAGCTAGAACTTATATTAAGGCAAGAACTGCCTCATTCAAGAGAAATTTTTGTTTGTCATCACTGTGATGCTCTGCATTCCTATAAAATACTGTGTAGTTTCTCTTTTTATTAGCCTGTCCTGCAATCTCATATAAAATAATTTTGCAAACATTTTTCCAGGAGCCTCCATATATCCCTCACACATATTAATAGACTAGTTATATGAAGTTAGATCCATCCACCCCAGGTTACAGAAAGGCGTTTAGTGTTCAGGATGTAATTATAGTCATTCAAAATGTCAAACTACAAAACCTGATTACTTGCTGCTAAATAATGTACTCAGCAACAAAAACAGAAAGTAGGCAAATTCGTCTGGATATTGTGTGGAGCAGAAGGAAGAAAAATCATCACCAAATTACTCTGAGAAAATTCCTAGGTATGTTGTTTAGAATGGAAGCAGGCAAAATGTGTTCACGGCTTGGTAAAAGATATATCTATGTGCTCCAATGTTTTGTGAAATCCAGTGATTCTGCCATTAAAACAAGATTGCAAGAGCAAAATTTTGCTTATATTGTCTATTTCTATCCAGTACAGCCACGTGACTTTGAAGGTAGCAGCACCTCCCAGGCATGTTAACCCTTTGATCAGTTAACAATCCACTCCTTGAGTGCTGTGTGAGTGGCTGTGTGATTGTGCCCACATCTATTTTATACCACGTTGCTCATCATTATCACCTTAACCCCTGAGATGTGTTGACTCTCAGTGTTCCTTTGGTGGACCATTTTTTGAGAAAACTACAAAAACCTTTTTGCATCATTCCAGTTGTGCCTACACATCTGCCTATCACAGAGGAATTCAAAAGCACTAGCTATTGGTAGGAACAGGCTTAATTAGAACCAATGTGCCTGTAATTGCAAACATACTTCTAATAAATCCAATCCCATAATGAAGCCAATGCTATGAGGTTTAACAAGGCCAAGTGTTGGGTCCTACACTTTGGTCACACCAACCCAATGCAACATTTCAGACTTGGGGCAGAGTGGCTGGAAAGCTGCCCAGCAGAGAAGGACCTGGGAATGCCAGCTGACAGCAGCCAAACATGAGCCAGCAGTGTGCCAAGGTGGCCAAGAAGGCCAACAGCATCCTGGCTTGGATCAGAAATAATGTGGCCAGCAGGACCAAAAAGTGATTGTCTTTCTGTACTTTGCACTGGTGAGGCCACACCTTGAATAAATGTGTTTAGTTTGGGGCCTCTCACTAGAAGAAGGACATTGTGGTGCTGGACTGTGTCCTGAGAAGAGCAACGAGGATGATACAGGGTCTGAAGAATAAGTTTTATGAGAAATGGCTTAGTCTGGAGAAGAGAAGACTCAGGGGAGAGATGGGGTCAGTCTGTTCTTCATCACTGGGCTACCACTGAGAGGACAAGAAGAAATGGCCTCAAGTTGCACCAGGGGATGTTTAGATTGGATATTAGGAAAAATTTCTTCACAGAAAGAGTTGTTAGGCATTGGCCCAGGCTACTCAGAGCAGTGGTGGAGTTGCTGCCCCTGGAGATGTTCAGAAAATTTATAGATGTGGTACTTAGGGACATGCTTTAGGGGCATGGTGGTGATAGGTTGACAGCTGGACTTGATGAGCTTAGAGGTCTTTTCAAACCTTAGTAATTCTACAATTCTTTTAATCTTACATATGTTGTTTCTTTACATATTCAAGCCCAGAATAAGTGTTGCAAGGGCAGATTAGCAAGCAATAGAACCCTTCCGCACAATTGTTACTGTCTGCATGAAAAGCAAGGTTACAAGAGAAGTACTTTACACCTGCTTTCCATGAAAGTCTGAATCAATCAGCCTGCCATGGATAATGCAGCCTTCATTCTAACAGAAACACTATCTTCAGCTTCTAAACACTGGTACCTGTTGGGTTACCTGATTCCACAGCTGCATGTTCACAGCCTACACAAATGCACAGAAAAACAGTCACACAAGACACAAACCTCTGTTGTGAAGTCAATCCAGTGCATCAAAACCAGCATTTCTTCTCTGATACAGGTGGAAGTTCAGTACTATAGAGGTGCAACATTTATTTTTCTATTACACAAAGCTTAAAAGATTGACCAGCAAATCCCCAGTGCCAGCTCTATGCACACTGTAGGGTATTCTGAGTTTCATTCTTCAACTGCAGATTTTATGAAAATCCTTCAGAGGCAGGTGGCAGCAGAAGGTCACTGAACTAAAATATCATCAAAGAAACATCACCCATAGAGATGCAGAGATTGCATGCACAGCTTTTTGGTTCTGTCAATGTCTGCTTACACATATTAACACTGCTTCAGGAGGAAGTTTACACAGGCATTGCATAAACATTTGACAGGACACAAGGCAGTGGCATACTTTCTCCTAGGTCCTGTATGCAGTTTCAGTTAGAAAACTCACTAGCCAGGCTTGAGTACAGGAAAATCAGCCACAGATCTACCCTGTATGTTTTTCTTTCTATCACAAAACAAGCAAAGTAGGAGATGTACTAAGTGGCTTTCAGAGTTGTCATTATAAACTTGATAAAAGAATATATCACTAGCCTCAGCTGACACCTTGCCTACCTTTTTCCAGTTCAGCAGCCTGCTTGATGTCATCCAGCTTTCTCCTGCAACAGCTATCCACTCTCCAGAAAATGGATACAGAGTCCATATTTCCAATTCACTTAACATGCAATCCCTTTTCTTAAGAACAGACTTGTAACTCCTTATGGTGAAATAGCTCAGGTTCCACACACAGTTCTTAACAGCTTTGGCACAGAGCACTGAAACTTCAATAAACTAAAGACTACTTTATGGAATTTTGTGATTTTACCAGATTTTCTTTCAAATCTGCAGGAAAAATAAAAGCAGACCTTGAGACTTGTTAAATTGGACTTAAATTACTTTGCTGTTTTGGAATATTCAACAAAAAAAGACACAGGAAAAAATTGGGTTATTGACTGAAAGATGAAAATGTAGAGTTTTGAAATGGTATATACTAGAAAATTTTGTTTCAGAAAACTCATGACTATTCATGTACTTCAATGGTACTTCTGAAAAAGAAAAAACAATTAACCTGCTAATTTACTATTTTCCCTTCATTAACAAGTAATTTGGTATATTATGTGAAGTTCTTCAAATGAGAAGCCAGGCTGGGTTTGTGTCTGGTGGGGTTTTGTTAGAATAGGAGGGCGCTACTGGCATGGCTTTTGTCAGAAGCTTCAAGAAACTCCTCCAGCTCCAAGTCTGACCCACCTCTGGCCAACGGGGGAGCCAACATATTTAAGAGGGGAAAAACCTATTGGGTGGGTTCTTTTGTTCTGGGAGTTCTTTTGTTTCGGAGTAGAACATGAGAGAGACAATGATACAGGCACAGAGGTCAGTGAGGAAGGAGCAGGGGAGGCATGCTGGAGAAGCCATTCCCCTTCAGCCCATGGTGAGATGGCAGGTGAACCATTGCAACACCCAGAGATCAACAGTGGGGCAGAATCCCATCTGCAGCCCCTGAAGGATCCTACACTGGTGCAGGGAACTGAACCCAAAGAAGTCCATGACTGGGACAATCACTGGGAAGATTACAGCCCATGAAAGAGATCTGGACTTCTAGAAGAAGTTCATGGAAGACTGTTTCATGGGAGAGGGATGCCATGTTACAGCAGGAGGGGACTGTGAATTTCTCCCCCCCCCCCAGGAGAAGGAGGAAGCAGTGGCTGAAACAACAGGGGACAGACTGACCACAACCCCCCATTCCCTGCAGCATTGGGCTGCTGGGGGGGAGGACGTAGAGAATTGGGAGCAGAGCTGAGCCTGAGAAGTAGCTAAGGGTGTAAGGAAGGTGTTTTTAAGATATGGTCACATTTATCATTGTTCTGCTTTGACTCATTTGCTAAATTAGTGGTGGTTTTGTTGTTTCAGTTAAACTGATTTCATTTTCCCCAAGCTGAGTCCGGTTTTTCACGTGACTTGAGCAAGCCTTCCCTGTCCTTTGTCTTGACCCTCAAGCCTTTTGTTGTATTTTCTTCTTCCCACTCCACCAGAGTGGGGACAGAGCAAGCAACCGGCTGTGTGGTGTTCAGTTGCTGGCTGGGTGAGTACATACTATGACAAAAACTTTCACGTTCCTTCATTTAGCTGGTGCAATAAAGCATGGAAAGGTAAATAGTTGACTTTGCCTTACATGTTCGTTATGACATGGAAATCTCTTAAAATTTCAAGGCTTCATTTTCATTTAGAAGTTATAGGAAGATGCAAGTAATTATGTAGTTCAGGGTTCCAATTGTGTTTTTCTACAAATAAGCAAAAAGCCTTAAAGATTACATTATTATTCTGAAATATAGGGTGATGTTACCAATTATTCTGTATACTAGTAGATCTAACTTCAGTAAAAAAGTATTTCTGTATTAGTAGAACAGGATCTACCTAAGAACAGAGAGAAGAATGTTGTGTTGTTCTTGTATTTGACATCACTAGAAAACTAGGACACCTTATATAGCAGCCACCTTAAAAGTATTAAGTACATACAAAGGACAGAACATTATATTTGTAAATACCAGTGCATATTGTTTTCTCAATAAATGTACTATTTGGAAATTAAGAATATAAATATGATTTACAGCCAAACTATTTTAGAAAGACCCTAAACTTCACACTTTCTACTACATGACTTTCTGCTTCAATCAGAGATGGATTCTAGAGAATTTCTCTACTTGCTTTGTACATTTCGTTTTTGGTGGCCAGAGACCAAATTATCTTGTACTAATGATGCCATAAATCTAAGGCAGCTTCACTGAGAACTGTAAAGTTAACCTCATATATACAAAGTTCTCAAAGATAATTTAGCTTCCAGCTAGTGCATAAAAATCAGAAAAGTTTTTGAAGTTTCTATTAACAGGTGAACTTGAAGACACTGTCCTATTATCAAATACAACATTTGGAAACAAATATTTCTGAGGTACGAGGATTTAGCAAGCAGAAGGGAAAAGCATTGCCATTTAGAGAGGGCAGCTGGAAAGTGCCCTAGAGGTACACTTCTGCTGGCTTCCTTCATGTACCAATTATGTTATAGAAATGGAGAAAGACGAGGCACATTCTCCACTGTGAGTGCTGGTTTTCACTTCACTGAAACACTGCCCTCATTGCATCATGGTCCTGGGAGCCGTTGTTATACACAGGGTCCTGGGTGAGGATGGCAAGATGTTTTAATTGTGGGACAAGGTAAATAGGGTAACTTCAGGAAAATAGGTTGAGAAATAGGTTGAGAAGATTAAGCTGTAAATTCCTTACCTGAATGCCTTAAGTTTAGCTGTGCCAGTTTAACCCATAATCCTAAGAAAGATCAGGGGCACCAATTTCCCAACCCCAAATCATCTGAAGTTGGTTTAAAAATCTGTGTAGTTGATTCCAGTAGACAATTGACTAATTATTAGGAATGGAAATTGCAAAATAATGTTCCAGGTCAAACTATAAAAGGCTTGAGCCTTTCTTATTTCCACAGAGTATTCTCAGTTTGGTTTACCTGTAGATCCTGCACTGGAAGAACATGAGACAACACAAAGTTACTTCTTTTTCTGGTCTGTTTCCATTCTTACATTTACTATTGCTCTATCTGCTCAGAGGAAGCTATCCTTGTGTTCAAAATGTAGATTAACAAGCTGGAAAGAAGTATTAAAATACACACTAAATCCATTACCTTTCTATGTATGGCATACATATACAGAGAGAGATATATATATACACACACTACTTTGTTTTACTACTATACATACATACAATTTTGTTTTGTAAGATCCTCACCTGTGCTTCTTATGTGATAGCTTCATTACTTTTGTAGATTTGCTTGAGGAATACTGCTTGCTTCTCAGAGCAGCCTTCACACTTTTCATCCACCCATACCATATTAATATGACAACTACATGTTCTATTCTAATACAAAATATTTTTTCTTTCTTTCAAGAATACTTCAGACTAATAACCTGATCATTGAGAAGAAATGACAACAAAAAAAACCCCCTCCAAACAAAACCAAACAAAAGCAAAACCAAAACCCACCTATGTAATGCATTCATGAAACCTTAAGGAATATAACAGAATAGCAGCAACTATCCCAATCTGTTATTCTTAATACAGGATCCTCAACAACCTGCACAGCAGATTAAATAACGTTTCTCCCAGGAAAGCAATGGCAGTTCTCCTTGAAGACTTGCACCTTTCAATGTGCACACATGGAACTTAATTCTTCAACAGCAAAGAATACATAGCATTAAAAATTATCCATAGATATCCATCACAGAACTATTCAATCTTCAGGGGAACAGCAGTATGGCAAAGGTAGGGCATTAATTCAGACTGTCATCAACATTACGTTGGCATCACTGGACTGGATAAGGTGGAGGCAGCACCAAGATATCCTTCAGCCTAGCTCTGCCTAATGTCACTTTCCATTCTGTAATAGGCAGAGCAGAGTTTCATAGAACCACAGAATAGCCCAGTTTGGAAGGGACCTTGAAGAACATCTAGCTCCAGCTACCACTCACTAGACTAGGTTGCCCACAGTCACATCCAGCCTGGCCTTGAACACTGCCAGGGACGGGGCAGCCACAACCTCTCCACTTTTTCTATTTCTGTGTCTGCATGTTTCACAGTCCTCCAAGCTCCAGAAACAAGTAGGAACATTTGCACAAAAATAAGCATGTCTGCTAAGAATGAAAGAAAACCTACAGAATTTATTCTGGTAAGGGCTACCTAGTTAATTTCCTCAGACTGTATTTAATAAAGATGAATATGGCACTTTGAGGATGATTAAAGGAAGAAAATTTATTATTACTATTACTACTATCACTACTATTATTCTCCTAAAATAAGCTTCTTTAAATACATCTTCTTTACAAAAACTGAGAATGCTGCTCAGGAAGCAGTTTTCACCAAGTCACAAGTGACAGAAGTTTAGGATGATGAAGGCAGTTTAGCCCATTGCAACAGAATGCAAGGTAGCACAGAAGCTAAGCTCTTCCACATGATGCAGAAAGAAAAGAGACAAGGACTAAGGAAATTAAAATAAATGGCTGCTCCGAGTAGTGAATGGAACAACAGTCCTGTGTTGATCAAAGAAACAGAACTAGTTTCATAAATCTGGCAGAGGAAGCAAAAAACCTGCATGGTCATCAAGGTGTTGTTAAAAGGGTAAAATCACACAAACACACTATACTGCCTCTGCCAAAAACATTCTTTTAAAAATAATACTGCCAGAGGAGATGTGGAATGTTTCCTGGGTTCACACATAGGCTTTAATTCCAAAATGCATTTAATAATTGTCCTGTCTCCCAGATGGAGGAAACAGAGAACCTCTTCTTAGGTCTGCTTTAGAAATCTGCTTACTCCATCCCCTCTTGGGCTGAGGTATCCTCTGTTTTAGTTTGGTGGCTCACAGTGATGATGAGGTATTGTGCTTCAGGAAATCTGAGATAGGAAACCTAATATGCACTTAAAAAGAAAGACTATAACAAGACATTATAGACAAAAATTAAAATCAATCCCTGTGGACAAATTAATTTGGAAATTTTAAATTGCAAAATAAACATGCAGCTTTTAAGAATTCTCTAAAGAAGACCTGGCATTTTTTCCAGGAAAAATATAGCAGGTTTTAGGACAAAGGTTTTCATTAATTTAAATGCTTTTAAATATATATATATTGCTATTGACTTGCTTTCTGAAAGAGACCTGCCAGTACAACAGCTACACATTCTTTGAACACTTCCAGCAACAGAGACTCCATCACCTCTCTGGGTAACCTGTTCCAATGCCTTATAACCCTCCCAGTGAAGAAATTCTTCCTAAGATCTAATCTGAACCTCCCTTGGTGCAACAAGAAGCCATTTCCTCTTGTCTTATCACTTGTTACTTCGGGGAAGAGACCAACCCACACCTCACTACAACTTCTTTTCAGGTAGTTGTAGAAAGTGAAAAGGTCTCCCCTGAGCCTCCTCTTCTCCAAGATAAACAACCCCAGTTCCTTTAGGAGCTCCTTCTCAGACTTATTCTCCAGACCCTTCAGCAGCTTCATTGCCCTTCTGTAGACATGCTCCAGTAACTCAGTATTTTTCCTGTAGAGAGGGGTCCCACACTGAAAACAGCATTTGAGGTGTGACCTCACCAGTGCCCATGACAGGGGGATGATCACTTCCCTGCTCCTGCTGGCCACACTATTTCTTATCCAAGCCAGGATGCTGTTGGCCTTCTTGGCCACCTGGGCACATTGCTGCCTCATGTTCAGTCAGCTGCCAACAAGCACCCCCAGGCCCTTCCCTGCTGGGAAGCATTCCAGTCATTCTCCCCCAAGCCTGTAGCATTGGATGGGGTAGTTGTGGCCAAAGTGCAGGACCTAGAACTTGGTCTTGTTGAACCTACTCAAACTGCATATTAAATGCAGATTAATAATCATATAAATTCAGTCTAAAACCACTTCTTCAAATTAGGGAATATAAAATAGGAGGTTTTTATATGGAAGAAGCTAACATAGGTGATAGCACATTGGTCTGCCATTAGGTAAGGAAATACCTATACTGAGATGCGCTCAGTTGCTTATAATAAACTTAACACCTTTGCATCATGTGTTGATTTAGCTCCAACACTTTATACCAAGTACCTGACAACTTTCTGCTACAAGAAGTAGACTTCTTAATGCTGAGTAGGAAAAGAATTTAAGACAAGTTATTATTTCTCCTGGGTTTTTTTTTATTGAAGTTAAAACCAGGATTGTTTTGTCTGTATGTAATTGGTCGAAGGCTGTAGCAGTCACCTAGGCAGCCACAGGAAAATCACAACAAAGAGAAGAGTTTGCAAGTGTACCAGTTCTTGTTACAGTTTCAAGTACAGAATCACAGCTAACCGAAACCAGCAGGCTGCAAGTGCTGCAGGGATAAGATACAGGATTTTAAAGCTGCACTTCAGCCAATGACACAGACTTGTAAAGTGCCAAAGTTTGGTGCCTAATCATAAACATCATCAAATATTAGCTACAGAGGCATAGCTTGTATTTGTATGGCTAAGATATCACCAGCTGAAGGGAGACTTAAAGGCACAGTCAGTTAATGCAACAGGTAAGATGTAATGTTATGTTTATGCAGAGATCTCCCTAGGTCAACAGCTGTCCTAATTTGTATGTTTTACCTCTCTAATGTCTTGCAGAGTTACCCTCTAACTGACAAGTGGTGCACAATTAACATAGCCAGTTTTATTTAGGAATTCCTAAAAGAAATCAGAAGCTGTATTCAGTGGGATAGTTCAGCCAGGTGCTGAAGCATCCAATCAATAACGTTTGAAAGAAGCAAAGTCTTCTAAATATCAGTTCAGCAGGGTATTACAGAACATTGTGGAATTCTAACAATCACACCTCATAGGTTGCTTGCTGGAGTATAACACATACTTACTCATGCTCGTATTTAAAAACAAACAGCTAAGCAATGAAGTTGCCACATCCCAGAGAGGACTAGACCAGTGCAGGGGAATGTAGGAGGGCTCTCCACCAGCTTACCTGACCAGAGGCAATGATGTCCAACATCACCTCCTCTCACACAATGGCAATCATTTGGCACATCCAGAGTAAACATTATTTGTATGTAGAGGTGTCTCTATTCCCAAAAAAAGAGGATTCCTTCTTTCTCACACAGTTGGTTAGGCATCCCTACTGAAGGCTCTGGATACACTTGTACATAGTGATGACAGAGACTTAAATACATAAACAGAAATCACTGCAACACTTTTGAATCTGCATCTGCAAACACAGATATGCCCTATCCAAGCCTGGGTAGCAAAGATACATTTAATTCTGCATGTCTCTGAAGTACCAACCTACCTACATGTGTAGCAAATTGACTTGTGCTCCAGCAACTCTTAAAAAAGCCAGAATCACAGAAT
>VWZX01011034.1:125693-138214 GCA_013399015.1 Galbula dea
CCTTCCATCCACCAGGACCCCCAGATCCCTTTCCCCTTCACTGCTCTCCAACAGCTCAGCCTCCAACCTATACTCATACATGGGGTTGGTCTTTCCCAGCTGCAAGACTCGACACTTGGCCTTATTGAATAATTTGTTAGTAAACCTGAAGCCAGAAAAATTTGGCTTAGTTTTGCATATGAGGAATATTCTTTATGCACCTACATCGAAAGGAATTAAAAAGACAAAAATATTGTTTATCCTTGCTATAGCTCAACCATCAAGTTTACTGGCAAATGTAGAATCCCTAGCATCTTTATAAAAGTATCCAGCAGGATACTTACAAGATCTAGAATTAAAAAAACAACCAACCAAAACCACAAGAAAACACCCCCCCCCCCAAAAAAAAGAATATTAGAACAGGTTGATAAGTAGAGTCTTCAATCACATTACTGAGACAGCAGATACCAAGAAACTGTTAAGAGTATAATGAGATCAAAACTGAAATAGGTCACACAAAGCGAGCCCAGGACAGACAGGCCAACAAAAGAGATAAAGAAAAGATCATTTGCAAAGGGATAATTGATGTAACACTGTATATGATTAAAATATTCTATTTTAATTAAAAACGCCAGAGGACATAAAGAGGATATATACAATAGCAGAGAAAATGAAACAGTAAAGGAAGGACATATGGTTTCCATCTGTCTCAAAAAGGTGGTAAGCTTAACAAAAAGAATTTTTGATTCAATAAAAAAGGATTAAAGAAAATACACTCCAAGAATACTGTTGATATTCTGTTTCCTGTAAGAAAGGAGCAGACTCTCTTTAGTATTCATACAATCAGTACAATATACTTTAACAAACAACTTTAATGAACACAATTCCCAGCACTAGAAGTTGTGATCCAAGCATTAAATTGAGACCATCAGATTTTTTTTTTCCTCTCTTAAACCTCAACCATATAATTAAAGCTGATTTATACTCCCTTTTACTGGTTTTGTCTCAATAAAAACATCAGCCAAAAAAACAGAGCTGAATTATTGCATTATGCTTATAGGTTTTATCTTACATCCTATTTAGCAGAAAAAAAAAATAATAATCAGCAAAATTCAAAATTTTACATATGTTTTAAATACACTTTTGGCTCAAAGGACATATTTTTTCCATCTGCTACCTATATCACCAAAAAAAGTAGCAAAAAGTTGAGAACAGAAGGAAAAGAAACAAAGGCCACAGAGAAGATGGTAGCAAGTGAAACTATCACCTTTCTGTCCCAGAATGATTACACTTAAAAGAATTGAGAAGATAATAATATTTAGAAACTTCAATATATAAATATTTTATGAAACCCCAGGAAATTTATGTAAATGAGAATTTTAACTACATTACAAGAGTGCTCAATGGAAATCAGTTACCTTTGCCTCAACAAATGTTTCTCATCCCAAAGACTGTGTTTCAAGTGAGACTTTTCATTCATTTTTACAGTGAGATGGAGCCACAAATAATGTTGGGGTGAAATAAGGATGGAAGATAAAATTAGGGAATGTGCTCTACTTACAGCTTTTATCAAACACACTACAAGGACAGAGAAAAAGCAAATAATTCTGTAGAGAAATGTAATCTCCTGATAATTTCCCATGCTCTGTGATTTATTTTTGCACAAAATGTGCTTGTGGTTGCCAAGTTGTGAGCAGATAAATAAGCTACATGTGCAATTTTTTTTGTGTGAACAGATGAATATTTGTATCTCTTGGATCTCTTTCACTTGCAGAAATAGGGCCACAAACACAAATATGAGATGGAATATGCTCAAATATAGTCCTGAAATTCCAGAACACCTTAGCTAAGATACTTAAACAGCATAGAAAGCTCAGGTTACCTATGCAGCAGCATCAAGGTGATGTGTGAGTAGGAGGAACAAAAGAGAGTGCATAAAATCAGACCAGTAATTGGCATTCTGGTGTCTTCCCCACCCCTCTGGCGCATCTTCAGCTCCTTTGCTTGTATATCCTTCATGTCCCTTTGTATTCGGCTATCACAAATGTTCTCAAAGTTGTGTTTACTGGCATCAGTACTTGTTTGAACAACTGATGCCTCATCAGCGCCCTTCTGCAGATTTAACTGCTCTAAATTACAGCATCCCTCCATTCTGGGGGGCTGGGGATTACAGGGGATGGCAACTGTGCAGCACAAAGTGCATTCCATGAAACCACTGAAGTCTGGCATTTGATCACTCATTCATGTCACCTTTTTGAACATAATATTTTGTCCAGTACAATATTCAGAGGGAAATCAAAGTGATGGTTTGTAATAGTCTCTAACAAGTATACAGCCTTCTCCATGCAGGAAAAAGGCCTCTGCATCCTCACTGTCACTGTGCATTTCAGGACAAGATAAAGCACTGTGGTCTTGCAATGTTCTTGTATCCTATTACATTTCTTGTTTAACATTTTTTTTTTTGCAGTAGTGTCCATGAACCAGCCTCAGCACCACCAGGGGCTCTCATAAGATAAGTAGAGGCTGGGAATAAACAGAACAACTTCTCAAAATTATATTCACTATTTTCTGCTGCCACACATCAGGCAAACTTGTCACTGGTGCAATATTTCTAAGAAAGCTGTCTTCTCCCAGGTGTCTCTCTCATTTTCTGGGACACTTACCAGAATCTCAAGTGACAATTCAAATAGAAAATGGGTCAGCTAACTAACACACACCTCTCCCATGCACTTCTTACAGGTAAGATTCCTGTGACAATTTGGCAGTTACAAATCCACACTGTTCAAAAGAGTTCCCATATTCTCTAAAAGAAGTGTTCCTCCCCCCAGTGATATGGGCCATATTTTTTGTACATTCTGATTATCTGGACTCCTTGCAGGAATGAGCTCGTCTCAGTAAACTCATGAATTATTTTACCTCCTACTAAATTTGACTTCACTTTTAGTATTGCTATTCCCAACAACAAATTAATTTTCTAGATCAGTTTAAACATAGAATTTGCTTCCAGGCTGAAGTACAGTCTTCATCTCCTCTAATATCATCCATTGCTCCCATTTTTGTTCTGATTATGTTTACTTATGCTGATACAATACTGTTTCCAGCAAAACCTTGCAAAAGAGATATAATCTTTTTTAATTTTCTTGCATTTTTGGTCAACTTTGTTTGTCTCCAAACCATAACAGTCTTCTTCACCAAAAGCCTTGGAACAGGATGCCAAGGAAGTGGTTGAGTTACCATCCCTGGAGGGAGATGGTCTAGTGGTGGGCTTGACAGTGTTAATGGTTGGACTTGATGATCTTAAAGGTCTTTTCCCACTTTTTCAAATGATTCTATGATTCTGAATTCATTCCTTCCTTCCTCTCCTCCCTCCAACTAGAAAAAGGGGTGAGTTTTAGATCTGCAAGCCCCAAACAACCCATGAGCTACCTACTGCCAAGGCTGTTTCATCTCCTCAGGGAAAAATCAGTATCTGCAGTCAGGAAATCATCCCCCAGAAATATATCCCAGACAACACATAGTTAGAAGGCAAGGGAATGCTGAACTTGTGTTCTCATCTTACTTATTCTCTTGGCTCTGCTATTGACTGCTTCTTCCAGCCCTAGGTTAGAAGTCCATCAGTAAGCTGACACATTGTAAAGCTTCTCTGTATTCCCTGCTATGTGACTGGTGACCAAAGCTAGAAGCTTTGAGCTAGAAGATGTCATTCAGTGTTCCATAGTTTGTTTATCTGGAGCTATTGTGGGAAACAGTCCTAATAGCTAAAAATCTAACCTTGAAGTCTCAAGAACTGTTGTCCTTGAATTACCTTAACAGAAATACTTAACAACTTAGAACAGTATCCTTGTAACTGTTGGTTAACATCCCTTTTTTTTTTCCCCTCTTTTTCTCTGCAGGTTTCAGTAGTTTGAAAGAATCACTACTGGGAAGGAATCACAGAACCATGAAGGTTGGAAGAGACCTCTAAGATCATCAAGTCCAACTGTCAGCCATGCCACTAAACCATGTTGCTAAGTACCAAGTACCAACATGTTACAGTCCATGACAACAAATTAATTACTTCCTTCCTCTCACACAATTGACTTTTTTTTTTCTCCTTTTTTTTTTTCCTTCCCAGTAAGGTAAAAGTGAAAACACAGTTGCCTTAGACTGAGACAATAGTTTTCTCAAGAAGCTAGGACACAGGGAATCTACTGCTTTATTATTGACATTGTTTTCTGAATTCCTAGATCATTAGCAGTAATAGTGTCAACACAACAAGCCTGAGTGATCATTACAGTGAACACTTTGCACAGGAAGTACTGTTCCCCTTGCATTGCACACAGACAGAAATGCCTTTTAAATAAGCTAAAGACTACTAATTATAACAATGTCAGAACAGGAATGATCCATACTCTGTTCCAAAGCAAGGTTAGGGTCCTAGGCAGCAACTCACATTATTTTTATTTATTTTTAACATTTAATTTAATTCTAATCCCGTTTGCATTTAAAGGTGGTAACATCTGAAACAGTCCAGGAAGCACAGGAGGATAAAACCTGAAATGCTGACATGGTCTTCAGCACCATCATGTACAAATCAGACCACTGCAGGCAAAGGTACTGCAGTTTCACACACCTGCTCCCTGGCAGTTCAGCCAGTTGAAATCATTAGCCTTACACATGCCCACTTGACAAAATGAACCAGTTTAGGTGACTGACATTTGGAAGGACACTTTCATTAAATTAATTGAATTTTCAAAGAACAGCTCACATAGGATTTAAATGTATTGTAGTCTGCTGATACCTTTTGAAAGATATTTATTTCTTAAAAGTCTCCATCACAAAAATCTCCCACCAAAGAGCCATCAGCAGCAAAACCAACACAGCAAGCGAAGTATAAAGCTGATTATTTAAACACCTGTAGCAGTAACCCCAAAACACTGGTCCTTCCACTTCACAGATGGAGCCTTTTGTAACACTGAATCATAGTGTGTGGCTGGAGAGAAGAAATAAAGATCAGTCTCTTGCCAGAGTTTCAACAAGTTACACATTTACTGCAACAGCTCATTACAAGCACTGTTAAGGGAGCATTTTTTCATTTGTCTTTTCACACACATACTAGTTGGCCCCAGCAGTATCAGTGTCCCTAATCTGATTAGCTCAATGGTGTCTAAAAGTCTATTCTCCTGCACCTGCCAATTTACAGTGAGTATTGAGCTGAAATAAAGCAACAATTAACAAAGTGAAGGTGAGTATAGACATTTGGAAGCACAGAGGAGGAGAGGAAATGAAACAGCAGATGCCACAGGCTCTGCACTGCCAGAGTGCATCATTTATTCACTCTGTCTGGCCTCTTCCCTGCACAAAACCATATTCAGCTTTGCTGCCTCATTTGTTTTTGTGTGCACATGGAGGATTCAGCACCGCAAACTGCACAAGCCCCTCTCACAACAAGGCACAGTCCTGTTGTTGTTAATCAAAAGTGGCCTTGGTTTTGTTTGTGCTTTTTGTTTTGGTTTGGTTGCTTTGTTTTTGTGGGGGTTTTTTTTGTTAGTTTGATTGGTTGGTTTTTGGTGGGTTTTTTGGTGCTTTTTTTTTTTAATAGTTTTTTTTTTAAGGTTGGTTTTCTTTTCAGAGGGAGAAGCTGTTTAGTTTTGGTTTGTTTTTGTCTGATTCTATTCTCATTAGTAAAGGAATAAAAAAATTCACTAGTCGTCATGCACCAGCTTGAAGGCAAAAACAAGACCTTGCACATTTCTTTGATAAACTCTCAGCTGATTACCTTCCACTTTATTACTAAAGCACAGTTTTGTTCCTGTCCAAAAGAAAGCATTTTTAAGTTGAGATGGGAAAAAGTACGGGCCAGGCATATAGGAAATACTCCCAGACAAGAAAAATTAAGCATCACAGTTTAATTTTAGTGTTTAGATTGGGTTTGTTTTGTTTTGTTTGTTGTTGGTGGTGGTTTGGTTTTTGTTTTATTTTAATACTCTGAACATTGGCAAGCAGTTCAAAACTACTGCATTGAAACCTGAGGATAAACCCCACAGAATTAGGTATATCTAAATTTTTGTATTTTTAATTGCCAAGGAAATTTGGGTGATAATATGAGGTCCACTTTGTAGTTTGTTGGCATTTCATATATAAGTTTATAAAAATTACATGTCTGGACAGTAAAACTACCTCTTAATATTTTTAAACCATGCAGGAGACTTAAAATCAGGAAACAAGATTTTTCTGACACTGTTTAGGATATTGTGAGCCTCTGAGTGGGATTGCTCACTTCTCAGGGTAACTGTAATGTGACAATGAAATTAAAGAGGATGTAAAAGATCTAGCAAAGCTACAAGGATGCTTTTCCCCACCATTCAACTATGACCTCTTTTTTGCAGCCTTAAATTTATTTTTCACATATGTGCTATGCCCTACATACTTTTCATGGATAAGGAAAAGAAATTATTGTGGCAAACATGATATATATTGAACCTGGTAACAAAAGAGTCACTGCTCCAGGTGGGCTGGATTACTTGGAATTTGCAATGTCTAGAAACGGCCTAGACTTGGAAATATCTGAAACTTCAAGGCCCTGGCACCTGGTGATTGCTGCTGCAGGTCTTCAGGTACTTGGAGCACAAGATTTCCAAGACTTCTTCAGTGGTGGCACAAGCTCAGCCTCAGCACTCAACTCGGATGCTTTGAGGTGTTGCCGAACTTTGGATGATGAATGGAAGCACAAGTTACCATTTCTCACCTCTAAAGTGAGACTGAACTCTGGGATAGAAACACCATCAGAAGACACTTCTCTTTTCCACACCTGTTCTTGCTGCAAATCATGGGATTTCATAAAAGTGTTCACAAAGCAGTCACTACTTATACATTTGTGTATATATATATATATATATATATATACAAACTTAATATACTATTCAGATTTCTTTGCCTTTATAACAAACACAGTGTGCCAGGAAACAAATAGAGAGCTCATTACCAGGTGTCCCAGTGTTTATTCCTGTCTCAGTGTATTCACCACTGGAAGGCAGCAACTTACACAGCATTACTCAATAAAAGGAAATTTTCACACTGAGAAAGTGTGAAGATTGCAAATTCAAGTACCCAAACGAGAAACTCTCATTTAGTCTGTAATTACATGCAGTTGTCCCCAATACCCTATTTTGATGCTGTTGTTGTTAACAATATGGCTCAGTCTGCCTTAACCTCACAAGAAACGAAGGGGCGCTGGGCTGATAGTAACCCTGGAAATCTTATCTCAGTTTCCAAATTGGCTAAACTGATAAGACTCTTTTTGCAGTTTGAGGAGCTGTGAAAACCTTGTGAACCTATAATTCAGGCTAAAAATACTGAGTTGATTTGAGAAATTGCATATTCTTATGCCTTATGACTACCTTTTTTCTGCCCTCTGCCTCATAATCCTGTCAAAGCCATAAGAAACAGATGTCTTTATCCAACACTACACTGTAATTTGAAAGCCAGCCATAGAGGATCAAATAAGTGGAAGGTGGTAAGGGGTGTCACCATTCTGTCTGTACAGATGTGAAGGGATGGGATTATTCCCTCCAAGCTCAGGATAGAATGGGACTAGAGAAGTGAGAAGTACTATGGAGGAAGCACCTCCTGGGGAAGA
This sequence comes from Galbula dea, assembly GCA_013399015.1. Taxonomy (NCBI): domain Eukaryota; kingdom Metazoa; phylum Chordata; class Aves; order Piciformes; family Galbulidae; genus Galbula; species Galbula dea. The sequence continues at coordinate 133,291 of VWZX01011034.1, forward strand.
CAGCAACAAAGGTGCTTATTGTGTGAAAAATAACTTCATTTGGCTATAGGATCAGTCAAGATAAAAGTAATCCAACTGGCTGAAACACACACAAACATGTTATCTTTCAGTAACAGTCCACAAAGAGGACACAACACTCCTAAAGTGTTTGATCACACCCCAAAGATCCTGCAGACAGTGGAAGAAATCAGCCATGGAAAGTCAGTTTCACCAAGCTCTCACCTACAGTCACCTCTTTTGCCCAACTGAAATCAGATGAATTTGGTATGAAGACTTTATAAACTTCATATTTTGCCTATTTCAAATTGTATGTGTTCTCTGAATTACAAATGTCCTCAAGGTTGATGAAGTACAAAATGTGGTATTTAAGCTAGTGGACTATCTTCAAAGTTCAGCATTGACCCAGGGGGCTTAACAGAGCCAAGTTGGAGACAGTAACAGACAGACATCTGCCAAAGAGCCTAAAATCTAATCACAATTGACTCCTATTCTCAGCCCAAGGAACATTTAGGGTATAGATATGCAATTCAAATATCAGCTAGAGAGCACCCTATGGGGTTGTTACCAGACTTATTCAGCATTAAAATGCTAGGCTCTTTGCAATTACAAGCATGGCCTGTGCTTCACACATAAGGGCACAGTATAATTTTTCCAAAGAATTCAGGAGGGAAAGCTAATAAAAACATCCAGTATAGTTTACTGGAGATGAAATGGCATTATCTTACTTTGGCATGGACGTGGGAATGAAATTCCTGCTCTTAAAGACACAACTTTACAATCACAAATGCAACATGCAACCCTTAAAGAAACCCTGCAGAAACTCTGGGAGCCACCAGCCACTCCCAAGAATGCCCCCCCACACACCCCATGCAGTCCTTCTCTTCCTCTTCATCCACAGGTTTTCCCCTCAAAGGAAATCCTTAGCACCAGATAGTTTCTTGCTATGTGAGACTACACAGCTGCTGAGCTCACCTGTTCTTCACACCTTTCCACTCTTTTATTCTTCTAGCTTATTCATACTGACACATCAGCAACAGGAAGACAAAGCTGTTTGGTTTTTGTTTGGTTTTTTTTTTTTGCAGTTAAATGTTGGCAGTATCTAATGCAAGTGAAAGCAGGAAAGTTTAATCCCTAGGTTGCTGTCAAATGCATTCTTTGATTAAACATAGCAAATGGAGGAGATATATAAGCACAACTGTTAATAAAATGTTGCTTCTCCCACTGTCACCATCATCTAATAAAGGTCATTTGATCTGTTTACAAAACAAATCATATTGTTTTACACCCATGGGTAGTGTTTTAGTTGTAGGAGGCAATTTCATTCTAATTTAATGGCAAAGAAGCATGCCTAACTTACATACCCATTATACTCTCTCTCTGGATTCAAGGAAATTGCATATTGTGAAGGGAGGTAGACATGCTTGCACTTGTTAAATCATTAAAATTAACATGTTTAGCCTTTATTTAGAGTACACAATTTTATCCATTATCCTGGAATACCTTAACTGGTGCTAGATTTTAATGACTTTTTTTATATCTGTTGCAGAGGAAGTGGAACATGAGGCACTCCCAACCAAAACCACAAATCCAGCCTTCCCTGTGAAAGTAACTCCAACTCTCACTTATCACTGAAGAATTTTACAACAGCTCATAGTGTTTCTACCTTTATATCCAGCTGCTGTGATCCTTCATTAAATCATTATCTATTCAAGCCTACATTCAATAAATTTCCTTGTAACTCCATAACTGGCAGGTAATTCTTTGCTGCTTGTTTTAAAGCAGTAGTTACAGAGATGCATTGAGTTAATGGCTTGCTTATACTAAATATACTACAAGAGATATCTGAACCTAAATAATTTATAGACCAGACCACATGTGTTGCTAAGGAGAGAGTCAAGGCACTGTATAGAAGCTAATGTGGTGGACAACATGGTATCAGAGAACAGCACAACCTTGTGTTTGTGAATATACTCTGCTATCTAAATGTTCCTAGTGATTTCAGGTAAGTAGTGTCTTTCATCGCTCTACTATCTACATACTCAGCAGAACAGCCAAAAGCAGTCTGCAAACTTCCCAATTTCTCTGGAAAGTAGTCTGATGTTGTAAAAATGCCAAAAGCTACATAACACCAGGCTCAGGCAAAGCCAGTCAAACTGGCATCAATAAAGCTCTCTTCTTCCTTAGCCAAATGCCACTGTCTCAAACTAGGAAATGTTCCATGAAGAATATACTGCCTTTATCTATAAAGAAGGTGTTTGAGGCACATCACAATAACAGCAGATTAAGCTAGTTAGGCAAGTATTCAGGCTTCTTTGTTTTTCCCATAAATACCTTAGCCTTATACACAGAAGCTGGTATTTCCAATTAGGTTTTAAAATTAGCTTATCTGATAAAGCTTTACAACATTAGCAGATAAAGAGCAAAACATTTGGCACTATCTGCTTTTTATGGCTTGTTTTGGATACTACAAAGAGAGCAGAGGTTGATACTAAGAATATATACTAATTTTAGAGAAGCAGTTCTCTCCTTTGACTTACTCTGTGTCACTATAGGCAAGGCAGGCTCTTAATTGGATGCTTAAAGTTGGCCTCTCTGGGCCAGCTGTCATTTCTACATGTGAAAAATACTATTTTCATTTTTCACCTTGTAGGTGGTTCTTCAGTCCTGCAATGCAGGAGCCTGTAATTCATCCCGGCCAGCTGCAGACAGCTTAACACCCAGTTACCACATATTTATCTTTAACTTTCCAACAGTTTGAAGAACTGCCATTACGAACACAGTGTCTTGGATTTTCTTCCACATAAATTCCTTCCTTGAAAGTATGTTCAACCAGAAACAAAACAGGTGTAATCACAAGCAAGTGACAGCTTCTTTCACATTCATGTACACTGATTTAAAAGAAGATATTTTTTACTGCCTCTACAAGGTCAAAACCAGTGACTTGAGTCATGTGAAGTGGTGATTTTTACCTTTTTTGACAAAGCATACAACAGGCCAAAGATAACAGACTTGAACATAATGACTGTATGAAAGGCATGCCTATGCAGCACAATAAACTGTGCAGAAATACTCAAGCTAGATTAAGGGTAAGTACCATACTTTAAACACAGTCTCCTGTTTCTAATTAATCACCTCTGTTAAGAAGCTGGCAACTAGCATGGGTGTAATGGAGAGTTAATCCATTAATCTGCCAACCAGAAGGACCTTGACAGGCCAGAGAGGTGTGCCTATGCCAACCTCATGATGTTCAACAAGACCAAGTACAAGGTCCTACGTCTGGGTCAGCACAATCCCAAGCACTGTTATAGGCTGGGCAGAGATTGGCTTGAGAGCAGCCCTGAGGAAAGAGACTTGGGGGTGTTGGTGGATGAGAAGCTCAACATGAGCCACCAGTGTGCACTTGCAGCCTAGAAGGCCAACCGTATCCTCAGCTGCATCAAGAGAAGTGTGGCCAGCAGGTCGAGGCAAGTGATTCTCCCCCTCTACTCTGCTCTCCTGAGACCACACCTGGAATACTGCATCAAGTTCTGGAGCCCCTAGTACAAGAGGGATATGGGGGTGCTGGAGCTAGTCCAGAGAAGGGCCATGAGAATGATCAGAGGACTGGAGCACCTCTCCTACGAGGACAGACAGAGTTGGGGGTGTTCAGTCTGCAGAGGAGAAGGCTCCAAGGAGACCTCCTTGTGGCCTTCCAGTATCTGAAGGGGGCCTACAAGAAAGCTGGAGAGGGACTTTTTAGGAGGTCAGGTAGTTACAGGACTGGTGGGAATGGATGCAAACTAGAGGATGTTAGTTTTAGATTGGATATTAGAAGGAAGTTCTTAGCTGTTAGGGTAGTGAGACAGTGGAACAGGTTGCCCAGAGAGGTGGTGAAAGCCCCATCCCTGGAAGTTTTTAAGAAAAGGCTTGATGGGGCTCTTGGTAACTTGATCTAGTGGAAGGTTTCCCTGCCAGGCAGGGGGGTTGGAACTAGATGATCTTTAAGGTCCCTTTCAACTCTGACAATTCTGTTTCTAATACAGCCACACTGTTTCTATCAGCGGCACTCAGTCTACATGGGGATACAAGATGGGACCTGTGCTACCTGAAATCAGCTTTAGGGACCTGGTTCACCCAGTAGTTTGTTGGTTTTTTTTTCCTTCTTGTGTAGTCAAATATAACACATACATTTAGGTATATAGTCAATGAAGTTTGGAACAAACTTACTTTACTCTGTAAAATTTTGGAATTCTTTCTACCTTGGAATTTATCTTTTACTCTCTTGAATATTTGTTACTCACTTCAGAATGCCATGCAGACATTGATTTGGTTTGAAAGAAGACTCAGATTTTGCTTTTGAACAGCGAAATTTGTCTGTCATGTTAGTAGGTCTTCCTTCAACCCCTCTCACTAGTGAATAAATAGCATTTTAGTGTTATTAAATAAATATTACAGTGCTATTAATCTACTTTTTAAACCTATAAAACCTGGGAAATGACAAAGCTACAACGAATTATCAAAAAAAAAAGTCAACAAGATGAAGCTTCCTTTTTCCTGAGGTTGGTAGAATTATTTATTTTTTTTTAAATGTACCTTCCTAGTTGAGACCATTTATATCAGCCTTCTGACAAAGTCTTTTTCTTTGTATTTCAACTTAATTTGGATCAGTAAACGTTAGATAACTAGTGTTTAAAAAGTGGTTTGATGTGGTACTTAGGGACGTTGTTTAGTGGCATGGTGGTGATGGGTCGATGGTTGGACTTGATGATCTTAGAGGTCTCTTCCAGCCTTAATGATTCTGTGATTCTGTGAAATTTTGGTTCCTTTTTGGTTTTGTGGTTTGTTCTTGGTTTTGTTTTAATTTGTTTTGTTTTGTTGTTGTTTGGGGTTTTCATGTTAGATGTTTGTTTAGGGGGTTTTTTTGTGTGTGTATGTTTTGGGGGGG
>VWZX01011034.1:138239-192738 GCA_013399015.1 Galbula dea
GGGGGTTTTGGTGGTCGTTGGTTGGTTGGGGTTTTTTCTTTTTTTTTTTTTTATTTCTGTTTTTCTCCAGTGGGGACCTAGAACATTATCTTTAGGGACTTGAGTAAATTATTCTTATACTTCTAGTCACTGTCTTGCCTTTGGTAGGCCAAGTTTATAAAACCCTGGAAAGCTGACAGCCATTTAGCAAGAAGAAAATGATTTCTTGCTGGGTTGATCAAGTGGGACCAGAGTACTTCATCACAACCTCCAGGCAGATCAAAAGCAAAGTCTCGATGGTGCAGATCAAATAGAAACCACGCTCTTCATAGTCTTGCCTATTTGTGAATTCTGGCTTCACTTTTAACTAAACTTCAAAACCACATCAATAAAAAGGTCTTCAGACTTCCTAGGCGTAGGCAGGGAGTCACATAGGTTAACCCTGCCTGCTAGCTCCTGGATGTCCATCCCTTCCCAGACAGATTTGGCTTCAGACTCTCTCCTGACACACAGCTGTCAGGCCACTTATGTGAGAGGTTAGCAACAACTGCTACATGCTAATGGGACTCCTAATATTACAACTGTTGATGGAGGCATTGATCTAGTTCCAGCAAGTCTTCAAAAAAAATTATGATAGGCAGGCATCCAAATAGAGTTAGGAGCTCTCTCACTACTCAGAGAGAAGTCATTTTCAAGTTTTCCTGATGCTTTAGACAGTATGTGGACTCCATAAGCAGCAGTAATTGAACTGCTACTCTTATCTCCTTTCGAAGCACTTTATCTGGGAGGAAAGGTGGTCCTATGAGAGCCAGGGCTACACTTCTCCTTAGCAGAGTCCACTCTGTAGCCGGATGAGGTTTGCTAATGCAGCTAAGCACACACAAGTGTGCAAATCCCACTGACTTTCAGACATCTTCATGAAAGAATGGAAAATGGCACAAGTCTCTCAATTTCAATCTCCATTTGGGCTTGTTCATTTTTCTGTGCCTCACATCTTCTGTGCAAAACACAAGCAACTGGAAGAAGGCTAAGTACTATTCTCTCATGAAGGTCTTGTGCCGATAAAAGAACTGCTTCTAAACAAAATTTGGAGTCCATCAGAACTGTGACTTATTCTTGCTGTTCATAGCACATTTAAAATTTCCCCCCCCCTTTTTTTTTTGTATTCAGTACAGTCTAGGAATTTCTTCTCAGGCTGTTTTTATGGGAGCCCATAAAAGGGCTACAGTCACTATTGTGTTAGCAAGTTGCTCTTTTATATTCAGAAAAAATAATGTGATTTGAAGAACCAGTATCTTGTGTGCTGCAGAGGAATTTTATCAGCACATTGAGAAAGATTAAGAGGGAATTTTGAGCTTTTCATTTAAAATTTTATTTCATCTTATTCTTGTGAAATCAAGCAATAAATGATCTCTTAGTTATTTTTTAAAACAAGTTATCTAGTTCACCTGGACATAATAATACATGCTGTAAAACACAGAACTACCAGAAAATGCCCTATTTATGATGTATAATTGAAATATGTTTACAGCTGTAGTCCTCCAATAAAATTTTCCAAGTTTTGCTCTCTGGCAAACCTCATACTCCACAAACAAAGATTACAGGGAATACTTAAAAAGAATTTGTCCATAATGGCTGGAGACAGTCATTAAAACACCATGGGAAGTTCTGTGCCTGATGCTGAAGTGCACAGGGTTAAAGCTATTAACTTTGACTACTAAAAGCAAAATAATTATAAAAAGTGCAATTACCTGCTATGTTTCTTCAATTAAGTCACACAGTAGAGTCTTTCTGGTCATGCCATTTCATGCTCATTACCTGAGAACAACAGATATCACAGATTATTTAAAATAATCCCTTCTCTTTGAAATTTAGGGAAAAAAATGCATCTCCATCACCATTTGGCTTCCTAAACTCATGTGCCTCTGTCAAAGAAAATCTAGACTGAGTTCAACTAATTTTCTTGCTCCTACATGTTTCCTTTATTCCCCTCAACCTAAGAACTGCTCATATAAACTTCTGATCCTGTGCAAAAGCACTAATGCCATTCTCCAAGTGCCGGACAGGCAGAAGTCAACCATCTCCAAAGGACAATGCCCTGAGAACTGCAACACTACCCAACAAAATGCAGTGCTCTTCATAATGTAGCTGTGCTGAATATCTGTTGACAAACAACTAAAATATCTATGTCCTGTAGAATTAGTGATCACTGAAACTTTAGAAAAGAAATTATCCATGCAAACTGTTGACTAATATGATGTTTTAATCTGCAGTCTTCATAGTCCTAGAGATTTCATAATACAATTTTAACGGTGTCAAATGAGGTATGATTTAGAAAAGTGAGTGTGCATATGGCATGTAGCGATTCATAAAGATGTACTTTCTGAAGAGGTCATGCTTTCCTTTGTAAATGACCAAAAAACTGAAAGCCACTGGCTAGATAAATCCTCTGCTTTACATATTTCATGTTACAATATATTCAGCTAGTTATATTTCCGTCACGGAGCAATCATGGAAAGTCTCCAATAAATTCTGATCATTTCATATCAATTAAAATGCATCATTGACCCTGTAAGGTGGAAGAATTATCAGGTCGTGGGTCTAACATATTGTTAAATTTTATGGTTAATCAGATTATTGCAGGCCATAAATATTCATGGTAAAAGTCAGCCAGTTTTCATGCATAGTCACAGTTACAAAGAGACTGAATTTGTGAATCTGCATGGACATTGTTAACACCAACACTGCTGGCAGCACTTTGAAATGTTGGATCAAGTGCACCCTCAGCAAGTGTGCAAACAACACCAAGATGACTGGTGCAGTTGAAATGCCTGAGGGACAGAATGCCATTCAGAGGTACCTGGAAAAGCTCAAGAAGTGTCCCTGTGTGAACATCAGGAGGTTCAACAAGGCAAAGAACAAGGTCCTGCACATGGGTCAAGGCAATCCCCATTATCAATACACACTGGGTATGAAGGGATGGAGAGCAGCCCTGCTGAGAAGGACCTGTGGGTGCTGGTGGATGAAAAGCTTGGCACTGTGTGCTTGCAGCCCACGAGGCCAACCATATCTTGGGCTGCATCAGAAGAAGTGTGGCCGGCAGATCGATGGATGTGATTCTGCCCCTTTACTCTGCTCTGGTGAGATCACATTTGGAGTACTGCATCCAGCTCTGCAGTCCTCAGCACAGGAAAGGCAGGGACCAGTAGTGGCAAGTCCAGAGGAGGGCCACAAAAATGATCATAGGGTTGGAACACCTCTTCTATGAGGAAAGGCTGAGAGAGTTGAGGATGTTCAACCTGGAGAAGAGAAGGCTTCAGGGACATCTTATTTCAGCCTATCAGTACTTGAAGGGAGCTTATAAGAAAGATGTTGAAAGATGTTGATGGTCTCTTTAGCAAGGCCTGTTGTGATAGGACAAGGAGGGATGGCTTTAAACCAAAGGAGAGGAGATTTAGACTGGATATGAGGAGGACATTTTTCACAATGAGGGTGAAAGCACTGGCACAGGTTGCCCAGAGAGGTGGGTGGTAGATGCCCCTTCCCTGGGATCATTCAAGTCGGGTTGCTCTTAGCAACTTGATCTAGTTGAAGATGTCCTTGCTTATCACAGGGAGGTTGGACTAGATGACCTTTAAAGGTCTTTTTCAAACCAATCCATTCTATGATTCTATGACAGTTACTTCTTTGAGGATGAATCTGAACTGATACCTTTGTTAAACAAAACAGCTTCAGAACAGCAATGAAGAACAGTGGGAGACAGGAACTGGAAAATCACTGTCTAGATGTAGCTCAAGACTGGACTAATCTTCAGTATTAAAGCACATTAAAGTATCTGCTTTACATAGGATAAATAAGCAAGCCTCCCCTTTACAAACTGATTGGTAATTTGATGGAGCACAAAATCATTCAGCAATAGCATGCAGCTACAACACAACAGTTAAAAAAAATAATCATCATATAAACACTGTAAACCATAAAGACTTGTGAATAATTTTGAAGGATGAGAAGTTTATATGCAAATAAGAGGAAATGTTAATTGCTCCCTCTTTAAAAGAAGCTCTTTCCTACAGATACTGATCTCCAGGATTTAATGCTCCCTTAATTCTATTCTTGGTATGTACAGGCTGTAGAAACATCATCTAATTTAATCTGAGGTGCATGCAACTTGGACTGAGGACAGGCTATACTTGAGGTGGGAACACAGGGACTTTAAAAGGTAGAAATGGCAATTAATGGAGGAATGACATAGGAAAGACTACAACACACAATGCTTTACTTTGCATTCCAGTCATGTTATTCTTCCTTGAATTTTTAAAATGTGGCTGAAAAAGTCCATTCTTAACATATGACCCCAACACCAAACACAGAATTTACCCACAATGTACTTTAATCAGAGACAGGTCCAGAGACATTACATCAAGAACTATAGCCTTTGCACATCATACCTCTGTGCTAGTTTCAAAGGCTGCTGTCTTATGTCTATAATTAACATGTATTATAAATAGTTGCATTATATAATTCTGTTTTCAGGCAGCTGTGGGAAGCTCACTCCTTGGTTTTTTTTATTTTTTAGGATACAAATCTATAGCAGGTCATAGACCCCATATCTGTCTTGGGGATAGAAGCCTTAATTTTCTAAGCTCTGCCAACCCTTCGAACCAAGGCTAGCTGAAAACAGGTGCTCTTCCAGATTGCTCCTGTTAGATCAGGAGACCAGAGGGGAACAATGCCTTTGGACAAAGCTCTATTTTGCCACAAAGAAGGCACCACATCCTATTTCCTGGAACAGAGCAGGAGGCAGCATTTTGGCTAGAGAGCCCTGCTTAAGCAACACCTTGTAGCAAAGAAACTCGGCTCATTTGGGGCTAGGCTGTCTTCTGTGTCTGCAAGTAAATTCCTTCATTTGTGCTCATCCTTTCTACCTTATGTTCATAAATGGAGCTTCTGAAAAATAGCAAAGGCTAGCCAAACTTCTCTTCCAACTATCTTGTGTATTTGTGGAGGATGGCAGTGAAAAGTTGGAGTAGTTTCCATGAACAGTAATGACCTATTTTCTGTATTTTAAGAAGACAAGCAGCTATCACCATCCCATAACAATACCAGTCTGAAGACAGTGCAAGTGTCCTTTACTCTAATCCAGAAGCATCCCTCTGGGGATCAGACTGTTACAGTAATGTTGTACTCAGTATAAGAACAAGCCTTGACCCTACACAAACACACCTGAACTATGATGTAATCTACTTATTGAGTGGCATCAGAGTTTGTTGTTTTTTTTTTTAAAGTCCAGCTGCATATACAATGCAGAATTTAAATGTCATGTTTTCTGTTGCTTTTAACCCAGGAATTTCTATCTCTTCCAGCTCTTTTCAGTTGCTTGAAATACTCTACCGAAAACAGAGCACTTTGGCATTAGAGCTTTGGAGCTAGAGCTGGGGGAAGCAAACAAGATGTTCTTTATGAAACAAATCCCATTTTTCACTTAGCAAATGTCTAGAAACACAAACCATTTAGCATTTTAAAAAGGAACTACAGGCACTTGGTACCTTAGCAAAACACAGATACAACTGAACATTTGTAAAGAGTTTTAAGATGGGTGTAATCACATGCATATCCCTTGAAGATGGATATAAACAGAGATATCAAGTAAGCAGCTGAAGTAGGAAAAAATATAACCTTTTAAAGATATAAAATTCAAGATTATTTCCTCGTCTTTAAACCAACAAAGAAGAGAAGGGAGCATTCACTGTGCTAATCTGGCAGTCTGTCAGCTACCAGACTAACTTGGTCCCCCCCTCTTCTGTTGCACACACAGAAAATGTCCTCTGATCACCCCAAACTTATGCATGTTACAACTAGTTTCCTCAGCTTCTAGCCATTAGATAAATTACCTGAAAAAAAGCTAAGTTCAGCATTTCTTTCAAGTGTGACACATGTAACTGTTACAAAAGCATCCTACTGAGAGCAGTAAGTTGTTCAGCGTACCTGACAGCCATTGTCTCTTCAAAGGGATAGTAACAGACAGAAGAAAAAACACAGATGCACATAAGAAACCTTTCAACCTGTCAGGACAACTCAAAATGAGCCCTTTCACCTACTCTTGTTGTTGATTCAAATCTGAGATTACTAAATACATTCACAGTGGAAAACACCAGCAATTGAAAAAGAATTGCCCTGCCTGTAAATAAAATTCATTCTATGCAGGAGTTTTGTTGTGTACTGGTTCTACAAAACTCAGACAGAAAGGTTATTTCTTTCAACAGTTTCCTTTTCATTCAGACTTTTCAACAGCTTCCACAATGGTTTACAACACAGGTAGAATCCAAAATGCATCAAGTCCCTACACCCTTTCCTAATACAATACCTGCTCATCCTCTCCAATTCTCCTTGCTCCAGCTCTGAAGATGCAAGAAACATGCAACTACTTTCTGCTACAGTAAGTCATCTGCTGCAACCCTACTGTAAGCTGACTCTTCCATTACAGACCATGGACCAACCCCTCCCATATAAGTTTAATGAGAGTATGGGAGACATCAAGGAAATGATTAGTTGTGTGGAGGTGATTTGGAGGCATACCACAAGGGCTGCAGAAGGAAGTGTGGAAATTAAGTTCAGGGAAGGTCTCTGTGGCAAAATCTCATTTTTTCATTCCCTACACAAGAAGAATTGCTGTGCAGAGAGTATCAAAACCTAGATTAGCATTAGCAAAAAAATCAGGGTAAAATTGATTTAAAGAATTAAATGAAATTGTTGAAAGAAGCTTTTTAGTTGCTCATGGAAGAACAATTAACTTAAGATATTTAAATTACAATTCTGTAATTGACACATGCATATTTTAAAAAGGGTATAATCATCTTGATGTCAGATATGCAGACTTGTGCCAAAAAAATAATCGAAGCTTACAATTTGCACTTACCACACAACATTTTAATGGCAAGATTAGATGCCCATGTTAAATTATCAGCAGGTTTTTTGCAAGACAAGAGCTATTTTCACACAATTATCCCTTTTCTCACATAATTTCTGGAACTTCTTTCCATGACACATGGTGTAGAGCAGCAAAGCCTCCTCTCTAACTGTGAAGATCACTTTCCTATATCAGACTTATCACTACAGGACACCATAGACCCTTTCTGAACACCTAACAGATGAGATGGCACACACATGGCTCCCAGATTCATTGAAGATGTGGCTCCTCTGAGCTCAACACACAGAAATCAGATGCTTGTAGGCAATATCAATTCTATTACAACCATTCAAAGATACTATGCATCTAGTGGCATACAAGCCTAACACCTGAAGAAGGCACAGGAGGGTCAAAGGAAAGGGTAATGGGAGATTACAAGGGTATTTTCCTTGTCCAAATATAGTGCCTGTTACAAAGAATACAAAAACTGAGGACACAGTCATAATAGTCTGCAAAAGCCTTTCAAGCAGTACTCCTGCTCTGATTTTTCCAGCTACAATTCAATGCTGTGGAAGGTACCATAAACCTGGGAGTGGTTAGCTTATGGAATAAGAAACTGCAATGACATAAAATCCACACCTGTGCAGCTATGGTGAGACTGAAGTGCTCAGCTTATCTGGACAGATAAAAATTGGCCCTGGGTAGTTATAAACACTTTCAACTTCAAGGGTAAGGTGAAAAAGAGACAATTTTACTGGTAGTTTCCTTTGCTTCCATGAAGTACGTTAGAAGCAACCCCTGTAAATCACCTGGTCCAATGCTCTGCACAGACCAGTTTCATCTAGATCAGATTCTTCTGGGACTTGTCTAGATCAGGTTTTAATTTCTCCAAGTAGAGACATCCCAGAAAAATTTTACTCCTATCCTCTCTCTAAGCCAATCAGTCCACCTCAACTTTCCACTTACTTTCACAATTATTTATCTCAGCAACACAGTGAGGAAAAAAACCATGGAAGACTGTGACAAGAGCATTCCTAAGGTCAAAGTATACAACACCCACTGCATCCACACTGCCAGTCTCTTCACTGCAGGAGAAGCTGCACAGGTACCCAGGCTGCATAGGATTTACCATTGGTGAACCTGTGCTGACAGCTCCCCATCACTTTCTCCTCCTTTCTGGGGCTGGAAGTGGTTTCCAAGAGGATTTGCTCCATGGCCTTCCCAAGGGTGCAGAGGGGCTGACCAGCCTGTTGTTACCCATGATCCTCTCCTTGGCCTTCTTGAAGATGGATGCACCATTTGTCTTTGTCCCCTTCATCAGGAACCTCCTCAGGTGCCACAATCTTTCAAAGAAGGTACAGAGTTGCCTCCAGTGACATGAGTTAGCTCCAACAGCATCCCTGGGTGAACCCAAGGTGCCACAGACTCAGTGGGTGGTTTAGTGGGCATGGTGGTGATAGGTTAATGGTTGGACTTGATGATCTTCGAGGTCTTTTCCAACCTTAATGATTCTATCATTCTATCATTCACCCTTTTCCCATGGGTAGCCTCATTCTCCCAACCTCTGCTAGGAGGCTTAGGGACACAAGTGCAGAGCTTATCAGTGAAAACAAACAAGATAACAACGAAACAATTGAGTGCTTTGATCTTCTTCTTTGTTGTGAGGTCTCCTGTCCCCATGGAATAGAAGGGCTACATTTTCTTTTACCCTTCCTTTTACTATTGATGTACAACAGGAAAGCTTCTCTGTGCCCTTCATTGCCTCACAGTTTCAGCTGCAGCTGAGTATTGACTTTCCCCACCTTACTCTCCACGTTTAGGCAAGGTGTACCTTCCTGGTGGCTCTTCCTTATTTACAGCTTGTCTTCTATTGCCTCTACACATTTGCATCTCCTCTCAGTCTTCTATTCTCCCAAACATCTCTGTTCTGCACATGGAGCCCTCATTTGCCTCAGGTTATGGAAACCTTCCCTATTTTGAAGGCCTCTTCACAAAATAGCAAGACTATTTCCAAAAAGGCTCCTGCCCCACATAGAATCATAGAAAATGTATCTCATCTGTGCCAAGCAGTCTTTTGAGGAAGGTCCCCAAGAAACTGCGTTCATTCGTATGGTCACGCATGACTATATTTTAATGGCCACAAGAACCTTAAGGTGAAGGGACAGGATTTCTTTTTCAAACTGATGTGCAAACATCTGGATTCTTAAAATCCTTTCATCAGGCTTATGACTCAGGGAGATACTCAATTCAATTCAGGCTGAAAACTAAGAGTGCAAGAAACAGAAAGATATAAATGTATACTACACGTGAACACATACAACACCACGCAACTTCCACGTTATCTTTCTGACTGATTGTAGGTGGACTGACACCACAATTAATTTTAGCAACAGAAGTATAAGCCATGCAAGCTGATTCAACACATTTCTACTAGGAAAACTACAATTGTATAAGAAGCTATTGCATTTTGAACAGCTATAAGGCATAGCTAAGGGAATTCTGTCGTCAGCCTCAAACCTGAGACTGCCAATGCCTATTTCTTGCATGGGACTCTATACTGCTTCACAAACTTGCTTGCACTTGATCTAAACACAGCTTCCAGAATATTTTATAAAGCCCTTGCAATTATGGTGATTTTAGGACACTGGCAATACTCTTGATGTCTCCTGTTCTGTTTTTGTGACTGGTTTGTAATATATCACAAACAGGAAGCACCGTTTGTCTCTGCTCACAAAGAGAAGTTTTACAAATCTTTCTGGTTTACAGGCACTTTTGGATTGCAGAGGATGAGATGTAATGACCTAAATGTTACTTTTTTTTCAAACTGCTGCCAGACAGTTTTGATTATTTACAGCTTAATACCACAACTGCTGCCTTTAACATCTCTTACTGTACCAACATAAGTTGGAAAAAGATGACTTAAATATCTCACACAACGCCAAACACTGTCTTATATTTTCCTCAAGAACATAGTACAAGTAATCTTGAGAATATCAAGAGGATACTCTTCTTAAGAGTGCAAGAGCTCTCCATTCCTCTGTGCAAGAAACCAAGAAGGGCAGGAAGGAGACCAGTGTGGCTGAGCAAGGACCTGCTTCTCAAGCTGGGGTGTAAGAAGGAAATGCACAGGCAGTGGAAGCAGGGACAAGTGGCCTGAGGAGAGTACAGGGAAATGGTTAGGAAGTGTAGGGATGGGATCAGGAAGGCCAAGGCACAGAGGGAGCTGAACTTGGCAAGGGATGCAAAAAAATAATAGAAAAGGGTTCTATAAGTACATTAACCAGAAAAGGAAGGTCAGGGAGATGAACAAGGAAGGAAAATTGGTCACAAAGGATATGGAGAGGGCTCAGCTACTCAATGAGTTCTCCATTTCAGTCTTTAATGGCAGCCAAGCTTCCTGTGCTGACCAAGATTTGGTAGCCCCAGGTGAGTGTTGGGGGAGTGAAGGGCCTCCCACTATAAGTGAAGAGCAGGTTTGGGATCACCTAATGAGACTTGATAAGAACAAGGCTATGGGCCCTGATGACATACGTCTTAGAGTCCTGAGGGAACTGGCTGATGTAGTTGCAGGCCCACTCTCCATCATATTTGACAAGTCATGGAGGTCATGTGAAGTCCTGGGTGACTGAAGGAAGGGTAACATCACCTCCATTTTTAAAAAGGGTAGAAAGAAAGACCCAGAGAGCTACTGGCCAGTAAGCCTCACCTCTGTGCCTGCGAAGATCATGCAGCGCAACCACAGAAGTGATATTAAGGCACATGCAAGACAAAGAGGTGATTCTAAGCCAACATGGATTCACTAAGGGCAAGTCATGCCTGACCAATCTGATGCCTTTCTATGATGGAGACACTGCAACAATTGATGAGGGAAGATCGACTGATGTCGCCTACCAGGACTTTTGTAAGGCCTTCAATAGAGTTCATCATGACATCCTTATCTCTAAATTGCAGAGATATGGATTTGATGGGTGGACTACTCAGTGGATAAGATATTGGCTGGACAAATGCAGCCAGAGAGTTGTGATCAATGGCTTTGTCCAGGTGGAGACCAGTAATGAGTGGTGCCTCTCAGGACTCTGTCTTGGGACCAGTGCTCTTCGATGTCTTTTTTAATGACCTGGACAGAGGCATCGAGTGCACCCTCTCTCTGCAAGTTTGCAGATGACATGAAGCTGAGGGGGGCGGTTGACATGCCAGAAGGGCAGGATGCCATACAGAGGGACCTGGACAAACTCAAAAAGTGGGCCCATCAGAATCAGATGAGGTTTAATAAGTCCAAGAGCAATGTCCTGCATCTGGGTAGGGGCAATCCAAGACATAAGTACAGACTGGGAGAAGAACTCATTGAAAGCAGCCGTGCAGAGAAGGGACTTGGGGGTCATGATAGATGAAAGCCTGGGTACAAGTCAGCAATGTATACTCACAGCCCAGAAAGCCAACTGTATCCTGGGCTGCATCAGGAGAAGCATGACCAGCAGGCCTAGGGAGGTGATTCTGCCTCTCTATTCTGCCCTTGTGAGGCCCCACCTGGAGTACTGTGTGCAGTTCTGGGATCCCCAGGATAGAAAAGATGCGGACCTGTTACAGCAGCTTTTCAGTACCTAAAGGGGGATTACAAGATAGAATGGGAGAGAGGTTTCAGCTGGTCAGATTGCAACAGGAGACAGGGGAATGGTTACAAGCTGAAGGAGGGGAAATTTAGGCTAGAAATTAGGAGGTTCTTTTCCCAGAGGGTGGTGAGGCACTGGAACAGGCTGCCTGCTGCAATTGAGAGACGGGACGCAGCTTGATGCAAGCAAGGTGTCAACTTTATTCATTACATGCATGAGAATATATACTATTTTAGCTGTGTGTGGCTTTCTCTCATTGGTACATTTTTTTGATGCCTTTTACATTAATTGGCTAAAAGACCAAGCAGGCTACAAGATAACAGATTTTGAAACTACTCTCTGTTTCCCCTTAGCCAGTACTTTTCCACTGCAGGAGAATTGCACAGTCTATATTGTGGTTTGGTCCTTAGTGTTCTTTGCTTCCTTGCTTCAAGGCCAGGAGCTTGCATATCTTGTGTATTTCACCACAGCTTCTTACCAACCAGTTCCAATACATACGATGCTAGCAAGTCTGACATGCTTGATGTCCTTCCCTGTCCATCCAAGGCTCCTACAGCTGCCCAGAGAGGTTGTGGCTGCCCCATCCCTGGCAGTGTTCAAGGCCAGGCTGGATGTGACCCAGGTCTAGTGTGTGGCATCCCTGCCCATGGCAGGGGGGTTGGAACCAGATGATCTTTAAGGTCCCTTCTATGATTCTATGACTGATTGCATGAATGCCAGCAATGGGAAATGATCCAATGACTACATATTAAAATACTACAAGATCTGCTGTGATTTCTCTCCTCTTACTCAAGAGAAAATCCACACAACCTAACACTTGAACCTTCATGGTCTTTTAAACAATAATGAATTGGAGTCTCCTCTCAGGATATTAAATCCAAACATACCTTAGGTGTAAAGACTGTCTTCAACATCCAGTTATCCATTCCTAACTGCATAAAAGCAAATCCAAAGGATTTTAAAGAAATAGAATGTTATTTACTTATTTTGGAGTAATAGACATCCTCTTTCAAAGGAAATATTTTCATTTATCCTTTAAGTACTGGGAAAATATCATTAAATGACATGGAAATAATTATAGTTATGGCTAACAATAGAATGGCTTCTACTATTACAAAACAAAGCAATAGAACCTGTGGGCTTCATGATATATGAATAAAAATCCATATGAGTTTCAAGTCCATTTAGAAACAGAACAGGAACGGAGCTTCAAAGATTTCTTGCACTAATCCTACACCATCATGAATGAAAAACACTGCTCACTTCATGATCTGTTTTAAATCCCAAAAGCAAAGCAGCAGCTGAGACTCAGTGAACATGACCACTTTTCTGGAGATTAAAACCTAAAATACCATGCACTGGTGATTTATCAGTTTACCTCACACATTTGCAGGGAACATCTACCAATTAAATTATAAGGAACAACAGCCTTGTACCAAAAAGGCAACTGAAATGTCACTGTGAAGGAATTTTCATCTGCAAACTTCTTCCCAGTCTACATTCTTACAGTGGAGAAATAACAAATTGGTCTGTAAAGCAGAGCAATGGAGTACAAAGAAGTGATTTTAAACTGCCATTTTAAGCACAATTTGTCTCCTTGGATGGTTCTCGGTGATTCCAATGGCTAAAGTACTGGAGAAGATTTTCAGATGGTTTGTTGTCCTGCCTGACCTTGAACAACTGTTTTCACCTCATCTGTGCCACATTTTCCCACCACACAGAGAAGACATAATGAACAAAAATTTATACAAGCTCAGCTGAGACACTGAACACAAGTGAACACAAGTTCCTTGAACACAAGTGATAGCAGTCATATATTCTGGTCCATGCCTTTTCTTACTGTAGCCCCTGCCACCTTTAATGCTTAATAAAATAAATGGTCTGCTTGGCTGTTTTTACTGATAAAATGAGGCACCTGGCAAACCCTGTTAGTCAAAGACATTCTGTGTTTGTATCCTAAGCCTCTTCCAGCAGTAATGCTGATTTCCTCCTCAGAACCACCCAAGCTTAAAGTCAGATCTAGGTATAGAGGAAAATAAGGAATTAGATCCTTCTTACACCTATACCACCTACTGCTGGTGGTTTACCACCAATTAACAACTGCAAATGCAATCTCCAGTCACCTGAATTTGTTCTTAAAGAAAGGCTTGAAGTCAATGCAAAACAAGCACTCACATGACTAATTTCAGCCAATGTATATGCTACTGCATACTGCTTTAAAACATTGACTTGAGCTGGTAAGTTAAGACAGTTGCACCCCTGGCCCTCAAGGGTTAGCTGGCTTGCATGAATAGTGTAAGGGGAAAAAGTAAAATAGAATTAGCACAAGTTGGTCATACAGATTGGTTTGATTTTGTACATAGGCTGAATTGATGAATTCTAAATCATTTTAAATTCTAAATATGATTAAGAGTCACAATTCTGCTCAAACTTTATACACATATATGCACTGCACCACATGTATATTACTTCAGTGAATTTTAATACAAATTTTAGTTTCAAGACCTTTAAATTCTATAGATAACTTTAGCTCATCTTTAATTACTTTCTACTAACATAAAGATACAAAAAGTTTTTAACAACACAGCTTGCATATATATACATTCCTTAATGTAATTTTCTTTATCCCTCCATACAGTTAGCCCCTGTTGACAACAAGAAAAAACCCACACAAAACCTATGAGACTGCCACTGTTTTATTTTCTGTAAAGGCTCCATTGCTTGTAACATGGGAGCACACCAGAAAAACAGAAATCAGTAAATTCCACTTTAGACAAAAAAGGCATTTCAATAGTCCTGTGCCCTGAATTGTGCTTTAGAGGGCCAAATGTCATTTCACAACAGAAAAAAATAAAAGATGCCATCTCCTGTTCCAATCTAAATGTAAATACAAATTATCTTTGCATCTTTTCCCTCTGAATTCATACTTAAGAGCCATCAGAAATGCAGGAGTCCACAGACATCAATAAATTGCATCCCAAACCATACAGATACCATCGTGGGATGTGGGAAGAGAAAATGGCTCAATTTTCTTGACTAAGTTGCCAACTATTTATAACATTTCAAAAGGCTTATTTCACTGATGTGTGAAATAAGTTGCAGTAATGCTTTAATTTAGAAAAGTCAACAACTGTTCCCAGTCAAAAGCATTTCCTTTTTTCCCTCCCCGAGGGAACATTTTGGCAACTGAGGCAAACATTAAGGTCTGTGAAGGCTCCACGCTGCCAGTAGCTCTCCATGGATAGGGGCTGCTTCCCACAAGGCCCTCATGGGTCCTACCACACCTATCCCAGGCCCTCAAAACATATCTTCAGATGCCAATTACAGAGCACCACAAAAATTCAGCTTTTCTAGTTGATAGCTGAGAAAAAAGACTGTGCCAGTAATACTGGCAAGTTTTCTTCGTTCCCAAACAGCCTATCCAGGGAAGAAGTACAAAGCTGCAGATCATAAGTAAGGTTTCAAGCCTCTCAATGGGTCATGGGCTATGTCTCTGAGGTTCCACAACCTAAGATCAAAAGTACAATACCTAAAAAAGTCATATCAAGTCTTTTGTGGGCGTTTTGGTTTGTGGGTGGTTTTTGGTTGGTTGGCTTTGGTTTTGTTTGTTTGGTGTTTTTTTGGGGGTGTGTGTTCTTTGTGGGTTTTTTTTGTTTTGTTTGGTTTGGTTTTTTTGTTTTGTTTGGTTGGTTTTTTTCCTCATTCTCTTTTAAATAGAATTTTTTTCAGAAATATTCCCACATTAAGATGGACTTTCCACAGAGAAAGACAGCAGGAGTATGAGCTTGGCTAAGACATCAATTTATACATTTTCTTCACTCTGTCATTCACTTTTTGCAGGTGAGCCTTTAACAAATGCTAGCAAGGTTTCTTGTTTTGACTGCACAAGGGAAAACAAAGCCCCTGGCAACAGAACTGCAATCACTTTGTAAACAGTGGTAAGAAAACTGGAAGGTAGCCTACAGCTAATGACTTTCTAAAAACCTTGTATCTGGAGGGCACTGATCTTCAAGGAGATGTTCACATAAATAGATTCATATATTTCTCACATAAAAAAACATTCTGTATTCCATTTTAAGCCACTTAATGGCTGAAACTACCCACAGCTACAGAAAAGGTAATATGTATTACAGCATGGTATTCACCAAACTATCTTTTTCCCTCAGGCAGCAACTGCAACAACTGATCTGCTTCTAGACAAATGTTATATTTTTAGCTGAATTATTTTGAAGGTATCTAAATGGCTCTTTTATGGAAGGAGGTTTTGTTTTTTTTTATTTTAAAACAAAAGTGCCAGATTTGCTCTTTTCCTCAAAGACCCACAATTGTTTCTTGGACTAAACCAGGATTTAACTTCTGCATCATTTTAAGTATATCTCCTGCAAATACTGAAATAAAGAAAACATTTCATGTTGGAAAACGTATTTGAATAAATGTAAGTTTTTGGAAATTGGCTCTGACACTCTAATGTGCACAGACAACCATGGAAAACAGTCAACAGTCAGCTAATGACTTTTACTCTGAGTAAATGTATGTAAACTAAAGCATATGTAATAGTACAGTGCACTTATTTATGAAAAGATGGCAAAGTTTTCTCAAAATGGTCAGGGCTAGGCAATTTGACCAATTCACTTAGTAATTTTTCCTGAAAACTAACCTTCTTTCAAGGCTATTATCTGTAGGAATTCTGCTTAGTGCCTTCTATTTTTATTGGTAAGATTAAACAATTAATAGAAAAGCCAAACACTGAATCCCATCATGACTTGCTTTTAGACAGTTGGATTCCCCTGGCAAAAGTCCTGACAGGCAACAGTAATACTATGCTCTTTTATTAGTGCAATGGCAGGTATACAAGTAAAACACTTGTAAAGTCTAGCCTTTTGTCTCCAGAAATACCAACACCAGTTACATCTAGTAGTGCTATTGAAAAAAATTATTATCCACAGAAGCAGTGGCTTTTTTGGTTATTCTAATTCTTGGAGTAGCTTCACTGAGATGATCTGAGAGTTTCAATAATTCAGCTGACACTTTACCCACCACACACACACAGAACCTCCAAATTACTCCTATAAGAAAGTTATAAAACAAATTTGGAGAACCTACAACAGGATACCTAACTACATACAGAGGATTCATACTCTCAGCATATAGAGGATACATACACCAGTGTGCCCAAGTGGCCAAGAACACCGAAAGCATCCTGGCTTGTATCAGAAATAACGTGGCCAGCAGGACTGGGGCAGTGATTGTCCTCCTGTACTGGGCACTGGTGAGGCCACACCTCAAACAGTGTCTTCAGTTTTAGGCCACTCACTACAAGAAACATGTCCAGAGAAGGGCAACGATGCTGTCAAAGTGTCTAGAGCACAAGACCTATGAGGAGTGGCTGAGGGAACTGGGATTGTTTAGTCTGAGGAAGAGGAGGCTCAGGGGAGACCTTACTGCTCTCCATAACTACCTGAAGGGAGGTTGTAGTAAGATGGAAGTCAGCCTCTTCTCCCAGGTGACGAGCAATAGCAGAAGAGGAAATGGCTTTAAGTTGCACCAAGGGAGGTTCGGGTTGGACACCAGGAAAAATTTCTTTACTGAAAGAGTGGTTAGGCTACCCCTAGAAATGGTGGAGTCACCATCTCTGGAGGTGTTCAAAAAATGTCTAGATGTGGCACTTCACCATGTGGCATGGTGATGTTGGTTCAGTGGTTGGACATGATGATCTTAAGAGGTCTTTTCCAACCTTAATGGTTCTATGATTCACTTCAGCCCCATTTCTGCATAGGAAAAACTCTTTGTGAATTTATGGATTTCAATTTAAGTGAGTGTTTCAGACTTAATTTAGTCTCAGTTACAGCTAACTATAGGACTAAGTATTCCTTCTCCCAATCCCCCACCCTCAACCATACACATTAACTGACTATGTGAGAAGTAGGTGTCATGGATTTAAGTATCTTCTTAGATACCAGCATGCAAAAGGAAGCACTGGCATTTCAGGACAGCAGAGGAAAACCCTATTGGTAGGTGGTACCATACTTTTCCATTACAGTGGTCAGATATAATCCTATAGCAATTAAATATCTCATAATTTACCTTTAAAGCATTGCAGAATAAATTATTCAGTTGGTCATAAGGAAAATATTTGGCATAATGGATTTGAAGATGTATTCAGTACAGTTACAAAAACTGCCTTCAAATGATCCTGCAAAGGCAAACTTCTGCAGGATACACAACCAGCATAGACACATTGAAGGAGAACAGACAGGACCAGGTTTGATTGCCCTTTAGAATAATGGATGTTTTGGATCAGAGAAATGAATACCAGAGGTGCTTCTCATTTTCAGATACCAGTTGGCTACTTAACTTTAATACCACAAGGTCAAAAGATTTGGTGAGATGAAGCTTCACATGCACACATGTGCATACACCAGCTGTAAATTAATACTGTGGCTAGCACAATTTCTGCAGCAGCATGTGTATCAGCTCTATTAAGAAATAAACTTTTTCTCCCACTCCAGGAGTGGGTCTAAATTATTTACCTACTTTGCACAGCTGGACAAGCATGTGAAAACCAGCACTTTGTACAGTATCTGTGCCTGTTAATGGGCACACAGGCTTGCTAGGGACACAAGTGGATACAGCCTCTATGATAGCTGTCAAACAGAGAACAACACTAACAGATTATCTCCTTCAACCAGGACTTCCACTATAAGGTGCCAGCTGGAAAAATCTTAACAATCCACACCAGAACAGCTTTGAAATATGTAAAAGATGGGAGAAATTCATTTAAAGAAACACAATAGAAACCTTCTTCCTCTAACTAAGCCACTAATGAAGCAGGTCTGCTATGCTCCAGCTCAAAGTCTGAACAGGGACACCTAGAAGTCACATGGGAGCTGCATCCCCCACCAGGACACACACCTTGGTGGCAGCCACAAAAAGCTGGGGGATTGTCCCAGTTTGAGTCCAGCTGGCAAGCCAGAGACAATGTCCACACAGGTCTGGATGTTTGTGAAGTATTTAAGAGCTGAAGTACCCAGATTGTTAGGCACCCTAACAACACCTATCACTAAAGAGCACTGACAGCCAGAAGATGTCTGCATCTGCTCCATCATAGCAGAATACAGCAAGATGGGGCCACAGACCTGTCCCTCACTTCAGCCACATCCTTTTTTCCTTTTTTTAAAATGTGACTGTCTTTATGTGAGTGAAATGGACAGTTACAGTGATGAACAATAACAATGCCACTAATAGGCTCCTGCTTCAATCTCCTGGTTAAACATAGCCTCTCATAGAGGCTATGGTGTCAGTTTAACAAAAGCTGACTGATGTATTAACAAAGAGATTCATTAGCAAAACTGGATCTGCTCTTCAGCAAGGGCTGATGGTGTCACCCTGTTTGTGTTAGAAGTGCACGTTGGCACCCAGTACTTCTGGCAGAAGTCTGTCAGGGATAAATGCTAACCCTTCCCTTCACATCACAGCAACTATGACCTTAAAAGTGCTACACCAAGAGAAACAGCTCCGTGTTTGGCTGACAATTAGCAAATACTTTCTGCTGCTAAGGGACTTCATGCAATACCCATGTTTAAGAAGAAAGCCTTGAGCATGAATGATGGACTCCGTGTCTGACTGAGTGCCACTGCTACTGTCTGTTAATAGTGCATTTGGCTAGTGTCCCTTTGTCACTCTTCTGAAACACCAAAGAAAAAACAGATCCTTTGGGCAAGTGCAGTAGAGGTGTAAACTGCAGTCACACCTCCCTGTCTCATTGCAGTATCACTTCTTTTCTTTATGAACACCACAGACTTGCTTGACTACTCATGGCAAGTAGCCACTGCTCACGCTTGCAGTAAGGATCAGTCACAACACATTACCATTAAGTTTCATGCAGTGCTGTAAGAGAGAAGCTTCTGCACAGGAGGAAGAGAGGAAGGACTTAAACTTTCTTAGGGACCTGGATTTGGTGTTACTCTTCTGAAAAGGTCCCCTTCCTCACCCTCACCATGACCAACAATGGCCTGTGTGCAGGAAGAGAGGAGAGACCAACTGCACTGCTACAAGTGGTGGTGGTCAGCTATCTCTGATAGCTTATTGTGGGTTTTGCTATGATCCAAGGAAACAAGCTACTGTTTACAGAAGAGGTAGATGCAGCTGCTGATAAATTAAACCCCCTGAGGGGAGAAAAAACAGAAAACTACAGGAAAAGAGCACTTGGACACAAGAGGCCAAGTCAAGTTGACTTTGAAGTGCTCACTGAAGAGTTCAAAAACATCCACAATCTCCCTCCTTTCCCCTCCACCACTCAGGTCCAGCAGTGACAATTTTGGCTGGCATAAGACAAAGCAGGAAAGCTGATGATGCAGCACTATGTAGATGAAAGAAATCTTGGAGGTCTAAACACTTAACTTTGAACACTTACCTGTGATGGTATCACAGTTATAAAAGCTTGAAAATGTAAAATTGATGTGAGCAGGTCACATCTGAGATTGGTTTTGTAATGAGCATATTTATCCCACTGTTAAAGAAAATATTTAGCTTTAAAGGGGACAACACTGATTATATTTAATTTACATCTAGATTACAATGATTGCTTAGCAATTCAAAATCTTCCATCAGGCTTTGTTGGATAGATTTTCAAATGTACTATGTTCATTCCTGACATTGACAGGATTTATATGCAGAGAGAAAAATATTTCATAGCCACTAACTGTCCAATTTTAGAAACATCTAAGACCGAATTTATGATGCCAGACTAGCACTAGTGCTGTGTGAATATGGCTTATTCTTTGGAAAAATATCAGATGTAGGGAACTTCAGTTAACCACACAGTACTGGCAGACATGGAAAGGCTTTGGCCACAGAAGCCTCAGAAAGGAAATCTGGAAAAACAAACAGAAAACCAAAACCCAACCCCTAGAAACAAACATAAAACCACTATAAAACCAAACAAACCAACCAAATCCCACCCACAATGACCAAAACCCTCACTTTTTTGATTCTTCATAAAATTAACAATGTCTCCTCGTGGATTTACATTAGAAAACATTAAAAATAAAAATGAGAAGCACTGAAGAGTTACATTTAAGAAGAGGAAGTGCAGAAGAGAGATGCAAAATAAGGAAAAAATATCAATCCCCCAATAAAAATCCATACAGCATTTTGCATGAGCAAAACAGGGAACAGGCATCCTGAGAGTCCAGGGACAGTTTCTTAAAAGCCCTAGTGGAATATAAGATACACATCTTTAAGTGGTAATTCACTTGCCAGCGTAAAAGATTAATACCAAAACAACCATACCTGTGGCTCATCAGGAGACAACTTTATTCTCCTGTGCTCATTAGCTCCTACACACACTCCAGTTAAATGACTGGGAATGCAAACTGCTGTGATGAGAAGGGAAATGCAAGCTGCAGAATCATGATCCCCTTCAGTGTTACTTATCATCAGTTCGACTGATCAGTATGTGTCTCAAAATAAAAGGTCACAGCAGCCAAAATTACAATGCAGTAAATTCTAAAGTAATTAGCTGTAGTCACTCCTTCCAAAAACTGGAACCTGTAGAAAATGCTCTATTTTACAGCACAATAAAGTTTGCTTTGTGTTTTACAGAACAACACCATATGCTCACCTATGGTAATAGCACTTTCAAGGATAACCCATGCTTTCATTTACATGGTGTTCTCTCTAGATATTTTTGTTATGTACAGCAAGCAGGTATGTATGTATAAACAATTATCAACTGAGTAAGCAGATAGTTTCTGCTCTCTATGTACCATCTTCCAAATGTTTCTTTAATGAAGACAAACCACTTCTTGCTGAGACTGCAGACCTTTTTAAAGTATGCATTAATATTTCCAGAGCTTATTAAAACTACGCCTTCTAAATTTTTAAACATCTAGCTATTACAAGTGTCATAATTTCAAGGCAGAAAGGAGAGATGAATTACAACACATTTCTGTGCATGCAGTGCTTGAGCCTAGCCATGGTTTGGTAACCAACAGACTTAAAAAGTCAGAAAAAAAAAATCACCCACTAGCTTCCGATTTCTATATTATTATGTTTTAACTGAGGACATTAGAAGTTAGTAATGTTGTGAACTCCTCTGTATTCCTCAGTCTGAAACCCCAAAAGGTTAATGTTTTCTCCAAGATCTTTTCACATACATTGTCTTTCTTTTTAAAATTAAGTATTATGTCAACAGAAGTGCAAATTACAGCCTTACTGGGAAAACCCATCTCTCAAAACTTTGAAACATTATGCTTTAAAGAAATTTCACAGTGATAAAATTTAACACATTGTCTCCAACAAGACAAATGTTAGAATTTTAAGTTCTTTGACCAGACATAGGTAGAGAAAAGTTACTGTAACTGCCCTATTTAAAAACAAACAAACAAACATCAAATAAAACCAGAAATATTTCAACCAAACGTTTACATTTTACTGGTTTGCTAACAAGTTAATGAGGTTTCTTTACCAGATAGGGATAAAAAAATGAAAGTACTAAAAGAATCAAAGGAACAATGCCACCAGTTCTTTTTGAATACTTGAAGAGCCTGAAGACTGCTCAACTTCAGTGGTGTTCCACTTTTTGAAAGGATCTGGCAGTTACATTACATCTGAATAGATAAAGAATTTATTATGGACTCACACAATATAGTATTTCCTCAAAGATAACTCAATATGAAGCAATCTACAGAACTTCAAGGCAGAACTTACATGTTGCTTGTGTGAATAACCCACAGGAAAACTCAGTTTCCTACATGGTTTCTTGTTGCAGGTAGCTGCTGCAAAGTATAGGGTCATCAACAGTAAATAAGTTTGCCTGTTTTCTGAATCAGACATAGGCACACTGACACCAGATGTCAGGAGACTAAAACTAAAGTATGGCTTTCTATTAGCTCTGTTTTACAGATCTTCCAGAAGGAAAAACAAAAACAAAAACCAAAAACCCCCCAACAAACAAACAAGAAACAAAAACACACTCCCAAACCCAAACCAAAAATAAGAAACACACAAAAAAAAAAAATCAACTGATGTTCATATTTCTTTCATTCCTGGTGAGAAATAGTCATATCTATCACTGCAGAAAACACTTTTATATACACAAATGTCCTTCTGTACACAGAAGAGAAAAAGGAGATGCTGTGATACAACTGTTTACCTAGCCTGGTGGGCATTTAGGGTTTTTTCTGTCAAAACCTTGCATCCTCCAGATGTACAGGCAATGAAACCTAGGAAATTCACACAGGTCAACCTTTGGTTTGGGTTTTTTGTTGATCTGTTTTGTGTTGTTTGTTGGTTGTTTTTTTTTTTAAACACACCAGATTGGCTATGCATAAGCCCCCAGCTGCTCAACTGAAAATTAAAAGCATAAGTTTACCTCATTTCTTTCAGTGGATCTACCAATTGCCAAAAGCACTCCCTGATGTAAACCACTCTGGAGATTCACTGGTTTCCACATAGAACCTAAATGCACACAAAGCCTTGATGATCTCTGCTAGAGCTCAGAGTATCTAACAGCTGCAAGTTGACTACTCTAGCCAATTACTGTCAGCAACAAAAAGAATAAACAACCACTACAGGAAGAAGGCTCTCTGCCATTGAAATATTAATGCATTTTTAGGCAGCTGCTGTTTGCCCTGAATTTTGGTTCAAGTCTTCTCAGAGGTAAAACTCCCTCTAAGTTGCTGCACCTCAACCTCTTTTTACAGGTTAGCAAATAGGGTAGCATGGTTTAGAGAAGTTTTCAGGAAATCTGCAGCATTTCCCTTTTCTGTAATGAACCTCTTTCATGGAGTATTGCTTATCTGAGTATAGCTGCAGAACACCACCTGCTCATAGAAATTAATTAGACCACAGCCAAAACTTGGTTAAACTTTGCATTCTCTGGTTTCCTACAGAAGTCTGTTCATAACTATAAGTTCTTAAGAATTGCTCTTCACTGGGCTTGGGCACACATTTTCCAAGACATCATGGTGTCATACCAGATGAATGGAGCTGCTTTAGCAACTCTTCAGCACAGATCTGCTCTCCAGCAGCCACTGATTAGGCATTTCAAAACAGAGGCATCTAACATCACACAGCAAGCTGAAGGCACTAGCAAAGATGCCCACTGCAGTTTTAGCAGCATAAGCCATGAAGAATAGCACACAATTATGCACAAAATCATACATTACTGTATGTCTCCAGCTTAATGAATAGAAGGGTGTAGCCCAGCAGTAAAGTAAATATAGAATCACTGGACAAAGTACCTGAAGCAAGTTTAAAGTAGCAATTTCAGATTTTTCATGCCACTTCAATAAATAATTTTTAACGTTAAGGGCTTCTTAAGTAGGGATTATTCCCACTCATGGAAGCAAATTCTTCAAAAGCATTTTCCTTTAGACCAACACTTACTATAGTACTGCTGGAGTTCAGATTGAACCAAACACTTTTCATGCTAGAAGCAGACACACTCAAACCTGAATCAACGATAAAATGCAATGGACATAGCCACCCACAGTCAGGTTATGGCAAGCACAGTAAAAATAATGGTTGCAGTCAGCATGGGTTTACCAAAGGGAGGTCATGTTTGACCAACCTGATAGCCTTTTATGAGGACATAAACAGGTGGATAGATGAGGGTAGGGCAGTGGATGTGGTTTATCTTGATTTCAGTAAAGCATTTGACATTGCCACCCACAGCATCCTTGCAGCTAAACGGAGGAAGTGTGGTCTGGCTGATTGGGTAGTGAGGTGGATTGTGAACTGGTTGAAGGACAGAGGTCAGAGAGTTGTGGTCAATGGTATGGAGTCTAGATGGAGGCCTGTGTCTAGTGGAGTCCCTCAGGAGTTGGTCATGGGACAAGTACTTTCCAATCTATTCATTAACGACCTGGATGAGGGAACAGAGTATGCTCTCAGCGAGTTTGCTGATGGCACTAAACTGGGTGGAGTGGCTGACACACCAGAGGGTTGTGCTGCCATTCAGCGAGACTTAGACAGGCTGGAGAGTTGGGNNNAAGATGATGAAGGGGCTGGAACATATTCCTTATGAGGAAAGGCTGAGGGAGCTGGGTCTCTTTAGCTTGGAGAAGAGGAGGCTAAGGGGCGATATCATCTATGCTTTTAAATATGTGAAGGGTGTGTGTCGGGAGGATGGGGTCAGGCTCTTCTCAGTGAAGCCCAGTGACAGGACAAGAGGCAATGGATGTAAGCTGAAGCATAGGAGATTCCATGTGAATACATGTAGAAATGTTTTCCCAGTTGAGGTGCCAGAGCACTGGAACAGACTGCCCAGAGAAGTTGTGGAGTCTCCTTCTATGGAGATATTCAAAACCCGTCTGGACGCACTCCTGTGTGACCTGGTCTAGGGAATCCTGCTGTGGCAGGGGGTTGGACTAGATGATTTTTCGAGGTCCCTTCCAACTCCTAATATTCTGTGATTCTGTGATATCCTCCAGTGACTAATATACATGAAAGTCAGGGGAAATGAGCTCTTCTGACCCTCTCTAAAAATAGCAATAATAATAATAAAGCATCAGGAATCCTCTCACACATGCATAAAGCCTTTGTGTTTGCAACCACATCCATGGGATGCCACTGGGGTCAGTACTATGCTGTGGCATTACCATGGCTGATCAGTGTTACTCTTTGAAGCCTGAAGGTCATCTTGGTCTTGGTCAGGAAATGGAGACAGATGGCTTTCTGAAACACAGTTTAAAAAAACAAAACAACAACTTGGAAATTCGTTTGTTTCCAAGCATCATTTCCAGTAATGGGCAGTAACATTGCTTTTACAAATCTGCCTCTGTTTCGTTTTCCAGTGACTCTTAGAAAGAGTAAGTCTGACTGGAACAGCACATACCTGGATAAAGATTTCACTTTCTTAACCTCTTCATTTTACACATAATATTTGCTGCAGCATTCCCAGACTACAGAATTCAGCATTGTTGTTTCATCTGATTACCCAGCTCATCATAAACCATTTCTTGCTATGCACAAAACTACTGTTTTGACAGCATAGAACTGGAAGGCTCATTTCGCCTTTGATCTTGCAACTCCAACAAAACTGCATATAGATTCACCTGCCAGTGGTACAGCAGAAATCAGTGTGAATTCTGTTTTTCCTCTCCACAGTGACAATGTGCAATAGAGGAATCATTAGAGGTGGAATTTACTTAACAGAACTCAAACTAAATTGTGGTTTGTTTTTCTGTAGTTGACAGGTCAAAATGCTTTTTCCCTTGACCATGCTGGGAAAAGGGGAATCCTCTTACCTCTACCAAACAGAATAAACAATAACCATTCTTACTGAAGAACAGTGAATCATCAGTATTTCCAAATACCTAATATTAAGCAAATGCAGCTCCACTTGATCCAAGCTCTTAGAGAAAGAGGGAGCATTTTCACAGATTGAGGCCTTTAAATACTAGTTTAACCTTAAGCATTTTTCTACATACATTTTTTTCATGGAAACCAGCTGCTTGATTTCACAACGGGCTCCACACTTCATTAACCTCTTAGAAAATTCCTGAACACCAGAAGAACACATCACCATACAGGCTAGTGGTTTCATTAATCAGAGATTTGACCTTAACCCTTCAGATACAATTTCTAACATCCTCACTCCAACACAGGGTGTGGTCTACTATCAGGAAAAGTAACCATCTATCAGCTTCCAAAAAAAAAAAAAATCAATAGATTTAGAAACTTAATTTGAAATGTAAAGAGGAGTATGAATAGCAACTGGAAAAAGGGTTAACAAGTGAAAAATGATCATTAGTAGAATTATTTCTGTTCTAGAGAAAATAAAGGAATTCTATCTCAGTACCTTTTTTCTCTTTTGAACTTATTATCACAGAATTTTGTACTATTCCTCCTAGGACAAAGACTACCAAAAAAAGCCCCAAAACCCAAAGCAAGAAAACAAACACTATCTTAAGTAAGTTATATTAACATTTATCATTTATTTAAACATCAGTTTCCAAAAAACCCCAACTTTATCAGGTTTCTCTAGGCCTGCTTTACTATCATAATCTGCACCAGATAGTGAACTACCACAAAAGCAAGTCCTGTGGTCAGAGAGAAGCCATACCAGGACACACTGCATCCTCCAACACCAACTGTACATGCAGTCCTTGCACTGAAGAGGCCAAGCAAACTCTGGACCATCAACTAGAGATGCCCATACTCCAACACTACACCTGAAATGAAGTTTTGCCTTTATGTCCACTGAGGGAAGGTGGAGACAACAGGTGACAGATTCCTTGAACAAGCCTACCAGATCTGGTATAGAAGATAGACAACACAACATCCTCACTCTCATACCTAAAAGAACAAGAGCCATGTTTCAATCTACCCATGTAGTTATTTGGGTACATCTTTAGCACTGTGTGACAGCTTATGATTCCTGACTTGTGCTTTTAGGTAGCTGTTCTACCTGTGAACAATTCAGCATGTTTGCACTGTGTTATTTGCAAAAGCACACAAGCCAGAAATACATTGCAGGGGAAGTGCAGCATGAAAAATGCCATGCTTATATGGGAATACAAGTGCTGTCCACACATGCAAAAGTACATGGTGGATTTGCCTACCTTATGAGGAGTTTGTGTCTCTATAAGCTACACATGCAGTAGTATGTTTGATATTTAAAATCACCTGGGTTGTTTGTCCTACACTCCTCCCCAATCTTCCTCTTAGCTATAGAGTAAAGATTGTGTTTCAATGCATAGAAAGGAAAAGATTACACTGGATTTGTAATCAATGCAAGTTGTTCTTACCTGTAAAGACCTCTGCTGTGGAATCCTAATAATCCAATGGCTTAAGAAAGTGACTTTCCACCTTTCCCAGTCAATGAGGTTGTTGGATCTTCTTTCTTTGGGTATTCTCCTTACCACCACCTTGAAGAGATGCAGCTTGTCAACTACACCTATTAATACTGCAGCAACAGAAAAAGCATGTGCAGTCTGAAGTGAAGATGTCAGATTTACACACCAAGGTAATTGTCATTTCCTCCTAAACCTTCCCTCCATGAGTATCTCCCTCATGTTTGGTAAGATTTATTGTTATTTTGCATATCTTCTGAAGCCCTGGTAGTTCCAGAGCACCCAATTTATTTCATAACTCAATTTGTAGTTGTGGGAATTTCTGATCTTCTGACTGCATCAGTAACAAATGTAGTAGGGCACCAATGTAATTTTAGGACTGAAAGGAATTAAGAACACAGACCTGTTTGAGCTGAATGTGGCATTCAAGTCCACACAGGAGGAAAGACCACAGCCTTGCTGAAAAATGCTTAGCTTGCAAGCTCATGCTGGTAGCCAGAGGAGAGAAAAAGATGTCAATGTGTGAAGTGAAATGACATTTTCATACACTTCTGCTTACCTCTTTTCTCCAGAGTCTGAAAACATCATACTGGCAGTACTGATAAACCAGTATTAATAAATGTAAATGCAAAGCACTGTTCCTTCCATAAAGCATTACCAACAAAATACCAGGCCAAAGCTGGAAGCTACAATCCATGGACAGCTAAGGCTGAGAGATGAAACAAAAGGCTTCCCCCAAACCATCTTTGCTTCATTTACCAAAAAAATATTCTTAAGAGGGTTAATAGAGCTCAGTTGGTGAGCAGCTATCTGGATTTAGAAAGAACAGTTCAGAATCTGTACTGTTTGTCAATATTCAAAGTCCATATTTAAGTGGACCTAGTGAGAAACAAACCCCATAGCCTTCAAAATAAGAGTACCACTCACTGTGAACATGACACACCTGCTCATCTACAGGCAAAGGTACCTGAACAGACAATAAGACTTAAACTAGGTAGGCCCTGGATGATATTTCTATAAGCAGTCTGGAGTTACTCCAGGTAGAGGGATGACAGTACCAGGATGAATAAAAATTATCTATCTTCCCAAAGCTCTGGTGTGCAAATAGGTTCATTTAGGTAAAGAGTATTATGTCAGCAAGTCTGATGGAAGATTAACAATGGATGCTTCTAAGAGACTCCAGCCACTCTTCTCCACAGCCAGTCTGCGCTGCTGAAGAAGCTACAATGCATTTCTTCTGGCTAAGTAGGCTCCTAGAACCAACTACAGAGCTGCTCACTTCATCCCATTTGTTAGTCACTTTGGTGACTTCCACTGCATAGTTCATGTGTTCCTGGAGAAACCCTAAAGTTCAGAGCAACTTTCTGAATTTAAAGCCTCAACTCTTAATTTTCCACCTGTCTTGGTGGCTAAGTGAAAAATCACTTTTTGTTGCAACTGTGATAGGAACAGGACCTCTCCCATAGCCTTACACTCCATTCTCCCAATGTGCAGACACCTGGAGAAGATTACTTTGCCCAAAACCACACAAAATCCTAAGTCAGCTTCCAATCCCAAAACCTTCTGGTACCTGTTTGACTACTGCTGGATTCTCCCAAATAGCCTTGAACTGGTGTTTCACAACTCTTCAAAACAGCTTGTGCTGAAGGGATACTTGACACAGGACAGGCTCACCAAATGCCAGGGCTGTTTTGCAAACAGAATATTTGGAAAAAGCTAAAGATCAGAATTTGAGGAGGAATATTCTGTGACATGTCACAATACTGCCATACTACTGAAGGACCTTTCGCATTTAGGAATAATCTAAGGGGAAAACACTGTCAATAGCAGCAAACATGGTCACACAATGGCTTTACAAGGCTCCCTGAAATCATGTACCTTGCATTCCCTGTAGTAGACCTGTTAGGACTTTTTTACAGTTCAAAATTTATAGAAGCAAAAGATTAAGAACTAGACAATGCTGTAGGATGATCTCGGCCCTAGCACCCCACAGGAAAACAAAACCATTCCCATTTGGAGTATTTTATAAAATTGATCTTCATCACTAGAAGAAAGTACTTGACAGTTGTCAGAGACAAGGGGCAAAATACAGGCTTGACAGCAGCATCTTCAGGAACTTTACAGAGCCAGAGAAATAGCAATTTTTTCCAGGAAAACTTAAGTTTGCTTTTAGTGCCTGGTATGGACCAATTCCTTATTGTCCTATAGAACAATATGTTCTATATGTCCTATAGAAATCCTCACAGAGAGCTGCTGCTGAAGAAGAATGTCTGTGCAGAACAGAGAAAGTTAGTTATTTTGATACATCTAACAGTTATTTCAAATTCCACCATGAAGAAGGAAATTGTCATCATTCTCTTACCACTTATTTCCTTTCCTCTAGGTAACAGGTACAGAGTTGTATTGTGAATAGACCTTTAAAGCAGGAGTCTCATTGAAAGCAGCTACCTCTATGAGTCTCTTCAGATGTACCACGATCAGGTAAAGTCCTCATAAAATACACACCACAGGTAGCAATTCAGTCAACCAAAGAAGTTTACTTTTAATTTATTAGAACTTTATTCGAAACTGACTTCTTACTTTCTAGTCTTCTTTTTTCCCCCTCTCCATGCTTTGAATAGATTTCACAGAAGCCCACTATCGATCTCCAGAACTGCTGAAATTTGCTATCACTATGTGACAGATGCTTTGCAGACTTTTTGGTGCCTTTGCTTTTAGTTTTTGGTGGTTTGGTTTTTTTTCCATATTCCTTTTTTTTGCTTTGCTTCTGTTTTTCTGGAGAAGCTATCCTGGTAGGAAAAAATGAAATACACTTTTTCCCAGAGAAAGCATGAACAAGCTAAAGGACTACAGAAGGTAGCCTTTAAAACAAGAGAAGTCTTGATGAGCTTTAGACATACCTGAATTTTTAACAACTCTCTTAACTTTTTTGAACCTTTTTTTGAGGTTTCCCTCTTCTCTTCCCCCAGTTGTTCTAAGGGATAGCCATATGAATTCCTAAGGCATCAGGCTCCAGGGTTATGACAAATAATTGTTAAGCTATTCAGAATGTGGAAAAACCCTATTTTCTATCAGCGAAGTAAGCAGTAGCATCCAGGAATGAGTTCTCACTCGAAAGCTGTTCATTAGCTGTGGATTAATGTATGTTATGTCTGGGATAGGCTACCTAACAGAACTCATCTGAAGATTAATTTTGCCCTTTTTGGTCTTCCCTGAAGCTGCCTATGTTCTTTTCCTGTCACTTGCATGGCCTGGATGGGGTTGGTTAACAACAGATCAGAGAAGCAGGATGGGGCACAGCACACACGTCAAGTGTGGCCACCAAGTGTTAGCACAACAAACAGGAATCTGAGGAAGACTAAAACCTCACTTCAAGCATTACAGTTGCTCTCAAAATTCATATTTACATATCTGAGTTTGTGGCAATAAAAATTTACAATGCAGCTGTTTGGAGGGAGAATGCAACACACCACTTCAAGAAAGAAGAAACTCAGACAGAAAGCCTGTGGAGTCACGTAACTACTCAGAAAATATGAACAGTTGAACAAGAAAAAGCAGGAAGCAAGAAGGAAAGGGTACAACTGAATCCATCAGAATTGTGGCAACCTTAATCAAGGACAGAGAAAATTGAAGTCTGCCACCATGCTTTTGCTTGTTGCATTTTGTATGACAGCACAAAGCACAGATATTAGTAGCAAGAAGTGTTTCATTTCGACCTGTCCCCACCTTCCGACGGAAGGGGCTGAGATACAATAACCTTGCGTTCTAAAAGTTGGCATCAAACTTTTGAGACAGTGAGACATCAAGAGGAGCTTTCAGGGCTATTTAATTTTTTATTAGTGAATATTGTCTTTCCTAAGTGTTGGCAAATAGTCCTGTTGTATCAGCAACTACGTGACCTGCAGAAGCTTTTATCAGCAGAACACTCGAAGTAAACACTTGAGACTAAGAACATCCTTGCACTCCAAGCAACAGAAACACGTGTGCTCTACTAAGCAAGGGTCCTACTGCATAAGTGAGAATAATTTTTTAGTAAGAGTTGCTTCAAATTAAAATTCAGTTCTTATGTTTTTGTGAAGTATGCAGTATCACTACTCTGGCAGCACCTCCAGCAACTCTCCTTACAGCACCACAAAGTTACTGTAAAGGTCGTGTTGACTTCTAGTCATTGATGTATAGGAGTCATGTGATACAGTACATAAGAAATCAGATGTTTTATTAACTTCCTACAGGTATACCTGGTTTTAGAGTAGCCTTACAAGTATGAGAAAAAAATGTTTTCCTTGTTCCCATTTATGTTTGGGCAAAATACTGGTGAAAAGCAGAAGACAGGAGATTAATTCAAAAGATAGGACAGTAAGGCATTAGTCTTGATAGTAAGTTAGGCAACCTCTTAAGCTCCTGAAGTCACTCATGTTGCTTTGAAGGTACCTGAAAGTTTACATTGCTTCCTCAGTTTTTGCCAGCTACTGGAATTGTGGGCAATAAATCAAGCTTTTCAGGTTAAACTTGCTCTTCACTGCAGCAGCAGACTTTCCACATCTGTTCTACCTCCTCCCACCAGAAGACCCAACCTCTCCCCCATCTCTGTTTTAAGCTGCTTGGCCCAGATGACCTCTGGTGTATTAGCACATCTGCTGGCCCAACACATTAGTCATCACAACAGTACTTAGGTTGACAGGTGCCTCTACAGCAAAGTGTAATTGGGAACATTTCAGCACAAAAATAGGTGCACTCTTGCCTTTGAGATGCATGCAGTCTGAATGCCACAACTGAGCAGATAAAAGTCAACATTAAAGGAAGTGCAAGCACAGCTGGATCAAGTGTTGACAGGGTTGAAATAGCACAATCCCAGGCTATTATTTTACCCACGACAGAGCAGCTCAAATTGTGTTTATTTCTCAACCTGTTACTATAAGAGATGCTCTCTGCCAAGTAAAAAAAATGAAATTATCACTTTTTTGATGGTAAGTCCTGCTTTTCAAGGTTTAACTTAGACCACCATTCTTATCCATTTGTCATCCTCATGCAGCATGTTTGAAATGATAATACAAAGGGAAAGAGATTTTAAACATCAGTCAGGCCTGCTTGGCAGTACAGGTAACAGTATCCCAGAATCACTAGTACTTGGTAACTCCTGGGTGTTTTGCAACAAACACGCCACATACCAGCCCAAAGGACAGCTGTCTGCTTTCATGAGGAAAATGCTCTCCTGCCAACAGAAGGCTTTTCAAGACACAGGTGGGAAGTTCACCTGTTACCATTGACACATTGCTTGCAGAAGAGGCCACACAAGCCTCAAACATGTTTCTGCAGTAACGAAGCACTTCTACAAGCGCCCCAGCTAACACTCCTGTACCCCAATTACAGCTCACCCTCTGCCACAGTCACACTTCCAGTTTATCTACCACTGATAGGCCCACACAAATGTTTACAGACACTCCTGGAACCCTTATTATTTAGGTACAAAAGGATTAGCCCTCCACCACCATAACCACATGAAGCAGTTTCACATCTTCTTCCGTAGCTTTATCATAAAACTTTTATACAGTAATAGAAGTACTACCTCTATTAATTTGCATCAGGTTACTTTACTGGCTACCCAGAGCTGCTCAGCTACATACAATCAAATCTGTATTTTTCAGCACTGACCTTTCCTCTGGGCAACTGCACTTATAACTGGTAATTTTTAGTGCTGCTCCTTGACTGCCTGCTTATCTGCAGCTATCCCTCAAAATATAAGCAGTTTTGATTTTAAACTGAAGGCAATTACATTAAGTACATTCTGTCCTCATTTCCATGCAATATTTCAGCCATGGCTGCTAGTGCTCAAAACTGGTGTCAGTTGAGAACTAAAACTATCCTTCCATGATAAAGAGTGCAAGCTGAACACACAGATGTCCCTGCTGGGATATGAACTCCAAATATAGCTCCTCATTTGCTGCCAAGCACTGTCTTGCATCCTGTCATTACTCCATCCAAAGAACATAACTGCATAAGTAGTCATCAGTATATACTACTTCTGTAAGTAAATATAGAGTCAGTTTGTTAATGCAGGTTATGACTGACATCTTGAAGTACTATTATCTACAGACTTACGAACCCATCATCCAAGTAAACTTAACTCCATCACACTGTAGTGACTGGAAATGCTTCACACCACAACACAGGCTACAAGGTTTTGTATCAAAAAAATCTCACAGTAAAAGATGTAAAAGTGAAGGGAAAGAGTTAAAATCTGTACTGCATATGCCACATTATGAGCTGTATTCTAACTGGTGGAATTTCACTTTCATTTAATTAAGCAAAGCAAATGAATTTAGGAGCATATGTATTTTAAAAGGGAAAGAGACAGTTGACTGAATGTTGAAGAATTTCTTCAAGAGCTGGGAGAGGAAAAGACCATCAAACTAAAGTTAATTGAACATCCACCCAATTAATGGAGACCAGAAATTAATGCAGGAATTAAACAGTAATTGGACATCGCAATAAGAGTAAACCCTTCCCTCTGGATTTATCCTAACACACTAGGGCATCAATACAGCTACACTGAACAGCAGTCTGCTAGACTGACTGCAAAGTATTTTTACTGAATGTGTTTAATGATCCTCATTTATTATGTCAGCCAAAGTATTGAATGTTTCATAAAAAACTAAGTTGAAAAGATTCGATACCAATTCTAACAGAATTGGTACACAGCTCCACTGCCCCACCTCCTTTGTTGGTAAACAGGATGCTAAGCTAAGTTAAAAAGGAGCCCGAGAGCTTTGCAGAAATCTTTCAGATTGCTTAGCCATCAAAGCAGAGGAGAAGATGGTAAAAGACCTGCTCATGACACTGTTTTCCCTTCAACTTTGTTTATTGATGTACTGAACATGAAAAAGTACAAAGGATCCAAACACAAAAGAAAACATGTACAACCTCTTAAATACTCAACAGAATATATTTTCTATTCCAACAGATGTGAATTAAGTCATACTATACAACTTCAAATAAATACCAGCCTTATATTTAACTAAGTGCTCTGATAAAGACTGTAAAGTGAAGCCCAATTTACATGCCTTCTCATCAATGCCATTAGTTGCTACAGTAGTATAGGAAAGAAGCATGTAGCTACTGTTTCCCCCACATTGGAAAGTTTATGATCTCTATGGTATACACAATTTTTAATGCAGAGGATTAGCTTTAACAATCTAAATGCACCTAGGAATGAAGAAGTGCTCAGGAAGCCAATTGATTTTTGGATAGCATTGAGTGGGTCAGCATGGAAACTCGCTTATTCACTTTAGCACGCGCTTCACAGTATATGTACTGTACTATACTGAAAGATTCATAACTACAGTTTAAAAGAATAAGAACCAAAAAGCAACTGCAAAGATAGTGTACAACTATGTTATGCATAGAACATTGCTTTTTCTAAGGGGAAGCATATGAGCATCTCAGTTTATACAAAAGCAGGACGTAACTATATAGTTGTCAGTGCATCCTGGTGAAGGCTTCAAACCCTCAGCTTCTTTTTTTTTAAAAATTTAATTATAAGCTAGATGCTAATCAGAAAATATTCTGTTTTTTTTTTTTTCTTAGAATTTCTTCAATACACGGTAAAGACTTTTTCTATTTCCCCAAATAGTGATTTAAGCATCATACAAAGTTAAATTTCAATAGCATACAGGTATTTATGGTTTTTGTATGAAAAATGTAAGGAAATTTTTTCAAAATCTATGATTATACTCATTTTTTTTTAACCACAAACATATTTATAAACCAAATGTAGCATCACCATAAACAGCTGAAGCTAGACTATCTACAGACGAAAATAGCAACAGATCTGATGCACTGTAAATTCAAGTCCTCAGGACAACAAAAATGAATAAGCAGACCTCAAGTAACAATGTTAATGCCATTTACAAAGAAAAAACTCATACAAAAACATTCAAAATTGAACATCACTTGGCATGGAACTTAAAAATTAAACTAAACCAAAAATCAGCTGAAAAGTTTGTAACTCAAGGTCTTATTTACATTACACAAAGCTCAGGTGTTAGCCTTGAACGCAACTTTCAAAATACCTCCAAACATACCCAGCTCAGGCCACTTCTGCCAATTTGCTACCCCCACATGCAAACCATGCTCAATGTCTTTTCTTAAGACAAAACAACTCTTCAAACAATAGCAAGTACATCACTAAACACCATGAGCTCTATCTGAAGGGAATTCTTTAGGAAGAACAGATTTTTTTTTTTCCCCCATCTCTTGGTATTTCCTGCTTGCTCTTGTGTTCTTTTTTAAAATTCTCATTTGTTTCAAAATCACAAATTAATGTGAGCCACCTAATACTGAATAACCAGGATGATCAAAGATTCCACTGATGATTACAAAAATGAAACCAACAGTGCATCCCATTGACTCTACTCCTCAATACAAAGGTCTCCAAAGTATTTCTACATCATAAATCTTTCTAAATTTCCCCCGACGACTGCAAATTTCCTGGTAAGTTCTAAAAGCTCACTAGGTGTCATATGAAGAGATTTCTCAAAGTATTCAAGTCAAAATATTTGTTCCAGGACCAGTAAAAAGTTTCTCCAAATTTTTTTTTCTATTTTTTTTTTTATAAAAATAAATGCTTTTTTAAACCCACATCAAAGAGGCTCTTATCTCTTTGGCAAGGTACTGCTTTACGAAAAGTTCTCCAGTATTCTTACAATAAGCTTTTATGATGTGTTCCCACTCCCCAACCAAACTGATAATTAAAAAATAAATACTGCTTATAACTTTATAAATAAAATGTAAACTTCAAATACTCTTCTTGAACAAAACAGCAATGCACTATAATGTAAAATAAACACAAGGCAAATCAAGAAATAACATAAAGAACTTAAAGGGTAAAACACAAAGCCTCTATTTACTCATAGGTTAAAGGCAGTCATGTACAAAGAAAACGTCTTCCCTTAGCTGGAACATTTTAAAAGGTCTACCTTCTTCAAAGAAGGCAATAGAATATGCACTGTGACAGGTAAAAACCCTGTATCTCTTGTCAATATTCAAACAAAAAAAAGATATTTAAGAAGTTTTAATTCAAATATTAGCAATAAAAAAATCTCTTATACTCTTAGGATGCTAAGTAGTCATTTTATCCCCATTTCCACGCTGACATACAACAAAGGCATTTACGAACGCAGAAGGCTTCTTGTAAATTGCCTTTGTTGTCTAGTTGTCACGTATTAATGCACTGAGAATAACTAGTTAGGCTTTGTGCGTTTTGTTTGTTTTGAAAGAGACCTGCAAGACTCTGTCCCCGAGGCGGTATCCATTCAGGCTGGCTATTGCCATAGCCGCCTCATCGTAGTTTGTCATAGTCACAAATCCAAAACCTTTGCACTTGTTGGTGTTAAAGTCACGGATGACCTTCACGTTGGTTACTGCACCAAAGGGTCCAAACATCTGCCAGAGGATACTCTCATCAGCATCAGGGGCCAAGTTGTACACAAAAATGCACCATCCAGTTCCTGCATGCCCAGGGATATTAATTCCAGCCAAACTGGTCATTCCGTCAATGGTCATTGGAGGAAACCTACTAACATGTAGGGGAAAAACAAAACAGAGTCATAAAGTAGCTGTTCACAGAAAACCCCAACAAAGACATTTTAAAGTAGAAAAAGAAAGTGATACAGGGCTTTTCATGGCATGGAACATGTTGGCCAGACCAATAAAGGTAACACTGCAAATAATTTTTTCCTCAACTGTACTAATACTATGTGCAGTGCTAAAGATCAGTAGAGGGAGCAGCACCAGGTCTACCAGAAATGAAGTCACACATTGGGGAGGGGAGGAGGTGAAGCATGCTACAAACTCAGTGAGAATTAGTAAGTCATTTGAAACAGGAAGTCCATGAAACTACTACAAAAGGTTTGTCTCACTCATGCACTGTGCACCAAAATGAACAATTCCAACTGATGTCTCAACATGCAAAAACCCAAGGCAAGTCTTATTGAAAGAGTACATAAAACAGTAATTTGGTTGCTATGAACCTAATATTCCTTTATTACCTCTTTACTCCATAAGCCATGTTGAGCAGATTGTCCAACCTGCAAAACATTTAGCAAAGTGTTCATTCTGATTCAGTTTCCCACCCTTTAATCTTGAGGAAACTTGCACATTACTGCCATGTCCCTTCTACTGGATGTACAGAACCTCAGGCAAAGTTCGAGCATCACCACTGAAAGAGCTATGGCACCTTATTACGCGTGATACAGACAGTGAACACAAAATAGATGTTCTTGAGTGGCATCCACAACCATAAACAATTCCCTACAGAAAGTGCACCACTACAAGTTTAGCCTAAGTCAAATACTGTTGCCATACAGTTACAGCCAGTGACCACCTCAGTGAAGTTTTCCAGATTACTAACTTGTTTT
Source organism: Galbula dea (assembly GCA_013399015.1). Taxonomy (NCBI): domain Eukaryota; kingdom Metazoa; phylum Chordata; class Aves; order Piciformes; family Galbulidae; genus Galbula; species Galbula dea. Next base: position 175,951 of record VWZX01011034.1, read on the forward strand.
GGACGAAGAGTCTACCAAAAGCTTCTGCCAGAGTGCTCACATGAATACCCAGAAAGACTCAGTTTGGAAGCAGTAGCAAACGTGAGAACGTGAACTGCAAAAAAGAAGTTTAATTTTCCTACTCTTTTCCAGAATAAAGTGGTTTTAGCATACAGATGTACATAAATACTAGATTGCAAGCTTCCTCCATGTATTGCTTCCCTCGCCTCCCTCCAAGCTGCTAAACTCCAGTATGCACCCACCACTCTAAACACCTGGGAATTACCTAGCCAATACCTGGAACGTGCAATGTCTACCAACCTTACTAATCTTACTCCTGAAGTGCTTATAAAGGGCTTCTCCAAGCTAGTCTCTGCCCTAAAGAAACTCTAGTATCTTCCTGACGAAGCTCAGACATGGAAAATGAAAGTCTTGTTAAAGAATCTCTTCGGCACTTCACAGAGTATGAGTGAGGTATTAAAGGTACACCTGATTTAGTTTTGAGCTTACAGTTGCCTTACAGACCTGCACCTTATGTGATTTCTCTCTAGCAATAAGCAATTTGATTTAAAGAGCCATATGGTACACAGAATCCAAACTCAAGCGCTGCAGTAGCATTAACTAGACTTGTGCACCAAAAAGAAAACCTAAAGAAAAATATATTTGGTCTTGCTTGCGGTGAAGTAAAGGTATAAAACCACAGAACACTATGATTCTGCAGTTAGCAGGAGTTGCAGGATCCACAAGATAGCAAGCCACTGAACCCTTAAAAAGAGCAGAAAAGAAAAAACTAAGAAGTGGCTAGCTCCTGTCAGCAGACTGAAGTGTTGATGACAGAGGTTGACTTATTAACATTTGGGGGTGCAGAAGAGAGTAAAGCATTCCAGAAACACCACCACCTACAGGCTGTTGCTGTAAAGCAGCTGCCTGAGGATTTCACAGAGTTAACTGTATCATTATAACAGCTTTCATCAGCTACCTGGATGAGTTCAAAATAGACTGGAAAAATTCTCAGAGCCATTCACTGGACAATTTTTAAAGATGCTTGAAGTTACCCATCCTACAGAAAATGAGAAACACAACGTCGCTGCTTTTGAAAGCCCAGCACAAGATCTTTCTTATGGATTGTAGTATGTATGTGTTTTTCTTCACTACTAAAGTTTATACCACTTCTGTTTCCAGGCCTCTGAAAACGGCATCAGGTAATCCTGTCTGAAATGTCAACAGCTAAGATTTCTTGCAGGTGGAAGACACTGAAAATCTGAAGCACTGAGTCCAATCTGAACTACACAGCAACAGAGCTGGATTGCTCCAATAACAGCAGAGCAAAGACTTTAAAGACCAAAAAATATTATTTCCTTTACAGTTATAAAAAAAGTAGAATTCAGCAAGGCTATCTTTTAGAGAAGAAACAGGAGCTTGAAGGCCTTTCCCCTGAAAAAGATTACTAGAAAAAAGTTCTGTCTGCAACCCCAGTTTCCTTCTTGACCAGTCAGTTTAACCTCATTCTTCCTTCCACATTGACAAATCTGAGAAAGATTTTGCTCTCTCTCCTGTTCACTACAAACTTGGTATCCACTCAGAAGTATAATGAAAACAAAATCTCTAAGTGGAGTAAATCAAACAATCTCTTATGACTGTTTCAGGCATCACTTTACACTTTGGCATTTTCTTTTTCTGAGATCCTAAGAATAAAAACCAAGAAACTTCCCAGTGAAATTTAAATGGCCACTCAGAAAAGTACACTTCCTTTTTAAACAAAAATAAATCACAAAATCAAAATTAAGGTTCAAAAATGCTGCAGGACAGGGGTAGCCTATTGAAAACTACTTAACTGCAAAGAACTTTTTAGGTCCTATTAAAAGAATAACTCCAGAAGTTAAGAGAATTCTGACAAATCATGCTACATCTACTTGAAGTATCAGTTAAATACAGATGCTATCCAAGCCTGTATCAGAGTAACTCAAAACAGAGCTGAGTATGTGGGAAGAAGCACACTCAGAATAACAAAGGGAGTCAGGAGGAGAGAGTTGCCAGAATATGTTGAGTGCTATAACACATAGCCTGTACAACAGCTCCCTCATGATCTTATTTCATATAATGCACTTGAGTTTATCCTGCAAGAACATGTGCCCCTATGCTCTGCCTATGGAACAATGGCAAGCCTACTTTTATTCAATATTTAGCACACTTAAATTAGCCCTTTTACTCCCCCTAAGAAATGGTAAGAAAATCCACCAAATAATGAATAAAAAAGGTCAGCCCTTCCCTCAGGGCAGAAAGCCTACTCTAGTGCTGATCTTCACACCTGTGAGAGACATTTGCAGCACATAAGGCTGAAGAAAACAAGTTCTTCCAGAAGTGCAGTCCATGAATTCTTGATATTTGGCCTAAATGTGAGGGCAGCCAACACAGAGGTTTTGAAGTCTGGTATATTGTTCTTGATGCAAACTGCCAGCTGATTTTATTTCTTGAATAAAATAAGAAACTGTTTAGGTTTATTACTGTTTAACACATTCCAGTCACACAGCCCAGGGGCATAGGCTGGGAAAAAACAATCTAAATCACTGAAGAAAATCCAAGATATTCATGAATGCAGATAATACAGTATTTGTTTCACTTTGTTCTCACCATCTGTCCTTTTCAATACACTAAATATCACAGGGAACATCTATCCACAAAGCACATGTGCAGAATGTATGTGAATAATCTTCACTGTAGAAGTTTCTAATAAGAGAAGACAAAGTGTGGCATGCAGGATTCAGACAACTGACTAGGAAAAACACTGAAAGCCAGAACGGGGGAGCAAAGACAGAGGGCGGGGAAGAGAAGGTTAGCTGTTGCACGCCATATGGCTCTAAGAAGCTAGCTGAATTGCCTAGGTCAAGTTAACTGAATCAACTTGCACATTCATCAACAATAATCTAGGAAATTAAAAACAATCTTTAAAAAGGGACTTTTTCAGTGACTGTGTAAAAGAAAAGGATGTCATCTCCGTTTAAGTAAGTACGTTTATTTGCTACTGAAATGCTACCAATGGGATGGAATTCATCACTTCTCTTAGCTGTATTGCAAGATCCTGGGTGCAGTTCAATATGTTAATGTGTTTCCTTCACACACAGAGATCCCAAAAGCAGGGAAGTGGAAGACTGGAGAGAAAAAAAGGCCCATGGAAACATGTGCAATTGCACACAAGTATGTATCTGACTTACCTAAAACGTTGAGCTTGCTGGGCTAAAGGTGCTGGATACCTTCTATTTGGAGAATGGTACAGCTGGGAGAGGATGGCCTGATTGGTTTTTTGGCTTGGATTGTTAGCAAACTTTACAGTGATGGGCTCTGTGGCAGCTGGAGGTTTCTGGCCATTCAAGCCCTTGATAGCTTCTTCTGCTTCAATTCGCTTGTCAAACCGGATAAAGCCCACGCCCCTCGACATCCCTGCACAGGGTGAAGGAGGCAGATAATTATTTGAAGGCTCTGGAACATTAGAAGTTAACACTATTTTCAAAGCAACTGCTGTGTAAATGGCTTATTGCTGTAAACACATGATAATTTGGAGCTTACTAGAACTGAGCTTTTGCAAAGTGGCAGCATTTTTCTACTTTTTTTTTTCATTTATTTTTATTTAATTTTCATTTATTTTTAAATTTAACTGACATAAGACATTGTGTAGAAAGCTTGGAAGGTGGAGGGAAAACAGTGGAGACAAATGTTGTGGGCCAAGGCACAGTTCTGAACAAAAGCAGTCTGGGAGCGGTGGACATGAACCCAAAACCAGCTTCACTATAACCTCTGTTCAGTTCATAGATTCAAATTCATAGAAAATCTGTGAATAGCTTAGTAATCTGCTCCCTAGCAGCAATAAATGGCTTATGCTCTCCTGCAAGCACCCCTTTAAGTTCCCTTTGGAGCAAGTTTGTCACAAAGACAGAGTGCAGGTTCTAGATTGCAGTAATGGGAATTATAGTGCTGTTTTAACAGTCCATGGTTACCTCTAAGTAAGACTGGGTTTCAGCATACCACCATGCTTTTTTTTGTAGGTGTTATCATTGAAGGAAACTTTTCTCAGGCTATAGACTCTTTCTTGGTATAGAGAAGTCAAAGACCACAAGATTGGCAAGTGTTTATGAAAGGTGTTAGGAATATTGCACCTCAAAAACTTATGCTGGGGCTATTTAAACAGAGAGGTGCCAATTAGGAGTAAAGGAACTACAGCCAACAAGTGCGCGCTTTGTAGTAATATTCCCAACTCCCTTTAGAGGCCCCTCGTATTTTATTTCACAGACAAGTTGGATGTTTGTCCTCACTTGAGAAATACAGTAAAGACAAATGTATTCTGTTCACAATGATGACTTAAACCATCTAAATGACAATGAGCAGGTGTAAGAAAGCTTCAGAGAGGCAAATGTCACAGCTTCAACTCTCCGTTTTTCATCTGTCAGTTTGTGTCACAACCTTATTATTCATACCCTTTTGAGTCTACCTCTTCCCTTCCAAATCACTGAGGGAAGAAAGCTTAAACTGAACAACAGCCTATGCCAGGATCTACTGTGCACACACTAGCATTTATAAATACTCAGAATTACAGTGCATGTGTAGAAGTTTAATGATATTTATTTGGCCCATTTGTCATATCCCACCATTTCTATGTGTTAACATACTGTAAAGAGCTATTTATTGCACAAAGACTGGAAATCAGACCTGAAAATCTGTTGCTTTTGTAAGTCACTATTTATGTAGTCTTTAGCTCTCCTTTCCCTGCCTCTCCACACTCACACCAACTGACACTTTTAAAACACTCCGTAAGTATCATATGTCTACACTGAGATTTGTGTTAAGATAATGGAATTGCACAAAAGTACATATGAGGTCCTCTGTCAGGTCAGCCAAGCATCAAACATTGACATGCACAGTCCTTCCCATGTAAGATTACTTGAACACTTTGACCTACAGTTGCAAGCTGTTTGCCACCCACCGTAACATGTAACTTTGAAAAGGCAGAACTAAAAAACACAAGCTACTTATTATAAAGGGAATAAATGTGAATAAATGAACTCCTTCATCTTACACCTCTAGTTTTTTTAGAAAGATGAGAATTTGTGGAGCTCTGCTCCTTTACATTTTGCTTTGCACACTCGATACTTTGATCATGTACTTGGTACTTCATCTGATTGCTTATTTTTGGAACAGGGCTACAATAAGCAGGTGAGGCAGCAAATTATAAAGCTCCTCAAGATCAGCCACTTGAGCCAGCAGAAACACATGCACGACTGTCCAAGTCTGAAGAACATCCATAAAGTGTCACTGACACTCAGCCATAGGTTAAGACACACTGGAACAACACGAGTAACTTCACAGAGCTTAGTTCTTCAAGACACTGCTAACGTCCTGGTTTGGGTTAGAACAGAACTAATTCTGTTCAGTGATTTTACTTTTCAGCTGAAGTTCCTCCAAGAAACTGCACTTTCTGAACTTAACAGCACGTTTTTGCAGACACTGACAGCTTCTAGCAGTGACAAGGCCTCCTGTTTAGATCTACTACCAGGGATTGGTATGCAAAACAAGGTCACTGCTAAGATCTTGTGTCTCACCTTGATGATGCAGAGTAAAAGCTGCACCTTCAGGGAGGAGCAGCCAGTACAGGTGACCCTACACTGACCAGCTAAGTATTCCATTCCATATACATCACATTCGATATAAAACTGACAGGCAGTTCCATCTCCTCTCTTTTTCTCCTGTACTTCAATGGTTGGCTTCTGAGGAGAACTCTGTTCTGCCCTTGATCCTGATCCATAAGTTCCTGCATCCACTACCAGGATCCAGCCTCTGAGCCTGACTTTCATCTGCTGCTGAGGCCTTCTGCTGCACTATCAGTGGGGACAGTGACAGAGTTTCCACCTAGGGGGCGTTTAGGTTTGGTATTGGGTTTTGTACATATTTCTATATATTTGTATTTCTTTTATCATTACTATCATTAAAGTGGTTTTAATTTTCTTTTCCAATCTACAAGTCTCTCTCTCTCATCCCCTCTCCCTTCCTGTGTGTGGGGGGAGCGAGTAAGAGGGAGCATCTGTCATTGGATTGGTGGGTTGGCCCAGCCCTGACCCTCGACAGCTAAGTACAGAACTGATTTGCTCCCAAGGTACTCAAAGTTCATGCTCTTCACTGTGCCCAAAGTTAATGAGGTAACCTTGAAAACAGTCTTAACAGCAATTACCAGTTTGGGTCTTTTGTAATCGTACCCTTAAGAGAACCAGCTGTGCATTTCTGCATAAAATTATTTTTATAAAGAAAGTGTTTAATAGTGTTTCATAAGGCACACAGGGACTATTTTCACGCAGCAGCTTGGAAAGGAAGATTACAGCAGCTGTAAATTTATTACAAGCCATGAAACAGGCTTCAAACCTGCACCTTCAGGGTGGAAATGACTCAAAGCTGCCTCAGTACACTCCACGATCTATTTTTGCCCATGCATATTTATGAACAATTACAGCAGAAAATTGCATTTTCTGGCCTACATACACGTTTCATACATTCTGGAGACACGACTGCTGTAGTGAAAGGTGAAATAGTTCTTAAACTGCCAGTCTAGAAGTGCAAAACTTGCCTACTTACCAGTGACTTGGTCAACTAGAATACGAGAAGTAATAATGCGTCCGTATTGGGAAAAGAGCTGTTCCAGTTCTTTCTGGGTCATTGTTTTTGGGAGTCCACTAACGTACAAATTTGCATCTCTGATTGAAGCCGAACTTGGTCGCGCATAGGAAACCTTAGGAAGAAGAAAGTAAACAAAAAAAAACCCCAACATAAAAACCCTAGAAATCAAACACTTTCAAAGCACCTGAAATAGGACAGCATCGTTTGTTCTGAGACACTGAAGTATTTTTAAGGGTAGCCAGAAAAGTTAATGGTAAAGCCAGCTAAGTGGGGGTTATTTTTGATGCTGGCTTCCGTGAAAACACTGAAGGAAAGCAACATAGGCCATGTAAGAGAAGTGACTATGTGAACTCATCTAATTTAAGGACCAACAAAGGAGAAAAGCTAGGCACGCTCCAGTGAGCCTTGGTGGCTAGAAACTGTTCTTATCTAGCTTACTATAAGAATAAGATGACAAACTTAAGATCTAAGAACGGTCCCCTTTTAATTATAACATAAAAAACATTGAAGAAATACAAGGAATAAAGATCCCAGTTTGAAATAGAGGTCAAAACCACAGAAAGAGCCCAAAGCACTTAGAGGTTTTCAAAGTGTTTTTCCTTTTTTTCAAGTGCTGTGCCCTTTGCACATGTTGAACTTGGCTATCAAATGGCACACAATCATTCATGAGGTCAAGATGAACTCTGCTACATCACTTTCACAGGCCTAAAACTAGGGAGAAGCAGGAATGCAACTTGCATTTTGGCTGTCAGCTTGCCAATTTCTGCAGAGTTGTTTCTTACAACCAAATGCCAACTAACAGTGAGCTTCTCAGGTCCCTTTGGACATAAGTTACCTGCTGTGTCAAAAGTGTTAGCCAGACATAATAAGATTAACAATTAGATTTTTCAACCCTTAGACACACGCTACAAAACCTGCATGTTGAAGAGTCCAGTACCTCACGCTGAAGTGATTTATTCTCACTACAGGAAAGATTAGAAAGGAACAGACAGGACAAAATACTTCATTTGGGTTTTTCACTTTGCAAAATGTAAAGGTAAAATGGACCCTCAAGAAGTGGTTAGTTTATCTCCTTTCCTTCCCTCCCTACAATGCAGGAACAGCCAACTTTGAGCAGCTGGAACTGTAAAACTATCTGTTGCCTAATCCTTTGACATTTGTTTTCAAATCCTCCCCCTGTCTCATTTCCAAGTAGTTCAGCAGACTCTTAAAACTCCAGTGGAAGCAAAACAAAAAAGGCAACTGAGCACTCTAGAGACTAAACATGCAGTACACTTAACACTTCTGTGATCATTTTACCCAGAGGCTTTATGCAAGGCACCTTCCACAGCTGGCTGAACATGGCTGACCTACAAAACTTGTAGCTGTTCAAGATAGCACACTATCCAACACAGAGCCCTCTGAGCCACAGTGTCTTGCTCTTATTTAACATAAGAGCCATCTAAGAGCTGAAGACCTATGCTCAAAATCCTTGTCTTCTGATCTCCCACACAGTCTGATGGGAATAACCTCAGCCTTTTCTCCTAATTTACTTTTTTTGGTGAAGATGTGCAAATCTAATCATAATAGGAAATGAATATTAATAATTAATAATTACTAGTGTCCAGCTTTACAGCAGGAATGACCACTTCCACGCACTTGTTTTAACTTCAGTAAAACTGTACTGGAGAATATCTTTCTAATAGCAAAAGTGGATTCAGTGTCAATGATGCTGAATGTGAAAAGCAAACCAACCAAAAAAAAAGACCCAACCAAATACTATAACCTTGACATGTGGTCATGGCAGGAACCTGCTCTATGAGTGAACAAATTTTTCCACCTGAGCTTCCCACGTCACAATGATTTCTTTCTATAATTCAGTCACACACACAGACAAAATACCCAATTTTTTTTTTTCTTTAAAAATGTCTTTGATATCTCTTGTGATTTTTTTTTTAAGATGCAGTATAAACACAAAGTAGTGAATTTTGTAGACTAGATGGGAACTGATAAGATTTTTTTATTTTTGCTTAATTCTTGCCATTTAAGAAAGTCAATCTAGGATTATTGCTAGAACACAGTATCAGCTACTAGCTAGAGTTACTCATGCAGCAGGCATGCTCAGGACTTAAGTGCCTACAACCTGCCATAGGAAGCCTCCTTAATAATCAGAATTGTAGTAGTAAAACGTGATTATAGCCATTTTGCAGCATGATAAGGAATTTATCCATATATTATGCAGCTCTACTGTAAATTAAAGTGGAATGTAATAGATCAATGATGGAATCTTGTATAACTACTAGAAACAAGAGCCCAGATAATAAGTGTTACAAGAAAAGCAGTTGTGTCCTGCATCTGACTGAGTATTTGACTCCCAAGATCCTTTCATAAGGCAGATGAGAAATTTATCAGGTCCTTCACAGAAAGGTAAATATATAATTCTGGTTTCTCACAACTTGCCAGAGTAGGTTCAATGTTCAAGTCTAAACATCATCAGCAACATCAGCTTTTTCAAAGGAAGAAGGAAGAGATTCTACTGTTATATCATTTTGCTGTTTTTATTTAACTATGCCCTTTCTTTAGATCAGTATTTGCATAGTCTAGGACAACTACTGGTGGAACTACAGAAATAAAGACGAAGGGAAAGCACAGTCTGAAAGTCAAGAAGAGGAATTAAGATTCCAGCTGTGAGCTGTATGGCAGATTGATACAGCCGGATCAAGTGACTGATTTTGCCAGTTCTGTCCTGAAGAGTTTAACACTGAAATTTCACAAAACAGGGGGGTTTTGTTATTGAAATGGTAAATCTGCTACCAGTATATATCTGTGCAGCCAAAGGCCAATATTGGTTAAGTTGTGTTTGAAGCAATTTTTATTTCTTTTTATTCTGTATGATCAACCCTCATGCTACATACACCAATATTTAAAGAACAGCTTCTGGATCTTAAGTCATTATCCTATGATATTGCCAGATGCCCAGAGGCTGAGATGTAAGCTGCATCAGAGACAGGAAAACAGAGTAAAGCATTCAGCCACAGAAGCAGTGAGGATGGTGATGGCTACTAAAGAACTAAAGACCTTGCCCAGCTTGCCCACTCATCTGTGAGCTTCTTTAAGAAGTAAACGTCCACACCACACTTGGGAGGATGACCTTAAGGAGACCAAGGCCAGAAAATGGACACAGACTGCCTGGAGGACAGGATTAGACAATAAAATCCTGAATTATCAAAACCAAGCAGTTCTGAACAGCTAAGTTGATGTTTGTTTTCAAAAGAAACCCTGCCACCTCCTCCTAAATTTAACTCTATCCGGCAGGAGGGCACAGTGACAAAGCACATTTTGTAGCCGAACACAATGAACTGTTACTGATGCAAAGTCTGGCATCAGTGGAAGAAGAGGAGGACAGGCACCACTTTTAGAGAAACCAGACAAAGAAAGAGGCATAGCTGCATCCATGACTGGCACATCAATTTTATCTGTCAGTTTTTAATTCTCTCGGAAATCGAGGTATACCGAATGCCGTTCTATACAGCCCTATTTACTATTTGTAGTCCTATTTAAGATGTCAGGCTAAGTCTTTTCTTCCCATATGGTTGGTCAGGTCCACTACAGAGAACTGTCAACTCCTGTCAGTGACTATCTGCTAATGAAGGAAGAAAATCAGTAATTTATATTTGTATTTAACTAGAAGGTTATGTGACTGCTGGTCAAACATTTTTGCTACCGAGAAACTCAAAAAACCCCCCATGGCTTGCTGAAGATTAAGGAGGTACTGTGGACCTCACATTAGCTTTGAACTCAGACAAATACATGTTACTAACCTGTTTTCTAAGCATGCATGTTTGCAAAGTCTCAGAACAGAGGGCTACAGAATGTAAGCCTTACAAACTCCTTTTAAAATGGGATAAAAAAAGTCTGTATGAATACAAGATACTAAATGCCTGCCAAAATCCCTGAGCTGTACTTTATGGTGCTGCTGTTTTCCCAATCTACAAACTATCTAGACTTTGCTCTAGAAGTAGCTCTATAGATGTTGACAGATTAAGTAGCTCCATCTTCTAACCAATCTAATGCAGTAACTGGACTTCCCATCCAGCTGCCTACTGCTAGCTGTCAAAGTAATTCTGATTCAATATGTGAGATAGGATAAAATTGAAGGAGTACAAGGTAAGCAGAAACAAGAGAGTTGTGTTCTTTAAAGAACAAAGAACATACACATAAAAAAGCAAAGAAAAACCTTAAGTCAATTAAATTATCTATAAGGCAATGATCAATACCTACAACTTCTTTCCTTCCTGGTCACTGATGTTAAGACAGGCTAATAATTCGACATGGGCTGCCTGATCCACACTACAAATTCAGTAGTGCTGAAAATGAAATGAGAATTCTCCCTTCTAACCCATACAACTCCCTGATGGACCTTCACAGCCCAGCAGCACAGGAACAGTTCTTACAAAGCAAGCTGCTAGTACAGCTTTTTTGGTCTGGAAACCATGTTGTCCCCTGCTCACAATCACCAGTGACTGAAAAATCACCTCCAAGTCAAAGGTCTATCCCATCAAGAAGGAAATCAAGCAAAGGTGTCTAGGGCTTGCTTGGATGAAAAAAGGAGTAAAGTCCAACGTGAACCAAACAAGTACAGGATTTGAACACAGTTAATATATAAATGCTGTCAATCATGCATAGATGAGGTTAAAGGTAAAGCCCACCTGGATTTGAATTTGGTGAGAGATCTGAAGGGCAACAAAAAAGATCTGTACCGACACATTGGCTGCAAAAGGAAGACTAGAGAAAACATGAATCCACTGCTGAACAGGGCAGGGAAACTGCTAACTAGAGAAACAGTAAAGGACAGGATACTTAGTACTTTCCTTGCCCCAGTCTTTACCAGTAAAACTGACATTCAGGGATCTCAGGCCCATGAGATATAGTACAGAGCCTGGAACAAGAAATAACCTCAGTGGAGAAGGATCACATTGCACAGAGAAAAATCTAAAAGCCTGAAAAGTTGCACCCATAAGTACTGAGGGAGCTAATGGATGTCATTACAAGGCAAGTCTTGGTTGTCTTTGAAAGGTCACAGGCAATGGAGGGAGGTTTCAGAGAAGTGGAAGGCAGTAAATATCACCTATCTTCAAGAGTGGCAAAAATTTCTCTTGCTTTCTGGGCAACTACAGGGAAGTCAATCGTAACTGAATCCCTGGGAAAGTGATGGAGGAACTAATAATAAAAACCATCAGCAGTCATATGAATGACAAGAAAGTAACTGAAGTAGTCAGCATGGATTTATGAAGATCATTTCTGACCAACCTATCAGTCTTCTACAATGACATGACTGCCTTAGTGGACAAGGGGAGAACAGTGAACAATGTTTATCTCAACTTTAGTAAGACTTGACACTCTCCCATAATATCAGAGTGCATATTACATACACCTATATGAATTTAAGTATATAGGAGGTAAAAGCACACACTAGTTAAGTTGGACAGTGACAGACACTGAAAACTGGCCAACCTACCAGGCTCAATGAGTTGTGATTAGTGGCATCAAGTCCACCTGGAAGCTAGTGACTGGCCTCCATTAATGCTGGATTCAATATTGGTCAACATTTCCACTAGCGTACAGAAACTTCAGAGATGATACAAAACTTAAGAGGAGTGGCTGATAGACCAGAGGGCTGTGCTGCCAACCAGAGGGATCTCAACAGACTGGAGGACTGGGCAAGCAGGTATGTCAAATAAGTTTACAACAGGAAAAGCAGATTCCTCACCTTTGGAAGAAATAATAGCATGTAAGAGTACATGCTGGGAGCTTGGCAGAGAGCCTTGGAGTTCTGGTAGACACCATGCTGATGAGAAGTCAGCAGAATGTACTGCTGTGACAAAGCTGGCCAACAGCCACCTAGCTGCATTAATAAAAGCATTACCAGGAGGTCAAGTGAGGTCATCTTTCCTATCTCTATTGGTGAGGCACTTCTGGGGGAGCTGCCTCCAGTTCTGGGCTCCAGATATTTACAACTAGACTGAGTCCAGTAAAGGGCCACAAAAGTGATTAAGGGAATGGAGCACCTCTGATGCAAATAAAAGGCTCAGAGAGCAGGGATTGCTCTGTCTGGAGGAAAGGCAGCTTAGCAGGATCTTAAAAATCTGATTTGTTCAGATTCTTTTCTGTAGTATCAAGTGACAAAACAAGAGGCAACAAGCACAAAATGAAACACAGAAAAGCTCATCTGGAAATTCCGTACAGACTTCATTCCACAAGAAAACACCTTTTCATGGTAAAGGGTGGTCAAGCATTGGAATAAGTTGCTCAGATTGCAGAGTCTAACCCTAGAGAGGTTCAAAACTCAAGTGGACACAGGCCTGAACTGAATCTGCTTACGGTCAACCTGCTCTGAGCAGAGAGTTGGGTCTAGAGGCCTCCAGAAGTGCTTCCCACCTCAGCCACACTGTGGCTCTGCAACATCACAACAAATCTTAAGGAAATTCTTTTAATTGGACTTTTACCCAGACTACAGAAGTAACTTGATTCAAGTGAAAGTAACAAAGCCAGGACAGCAGATTTCCACTCAGCTTTTTCTGTAAAACCAATGATAGAGTCGTTTTCCTCCTATTCCCTCCAAGAGGAATTAAAAATAGCAACACTGTCTTCCAAAGGGGAATTCATACTACTTGGACATTTATATCAGGGATATAAACTCACTCTTGAGCCCCTCAGAAGAGGGGAAATCCACAAAATATGTTTGCTAACTTACTGTAAGTTTACCTTGCTATGGAACTGGTATCTGTGAAGATAAACAGTATCTGCAAAACTCCTCTCGCTTTTCTTTGTCAAGTAAGCATGAATTTTTTCATGGTGATAGTTGATCCAATGATAGCTCATGCCCTAGCTGGTCAGTGCCATTTAGAATAGAGTTTGAAATAATATTCAAGGCCTATGCTAAATGGAAAAGCAGTAAGCTCAAACCAGTAAATACTGCCATTACAAGCTTAGTTTCAGTGTCATTCCCTTTGAATATTTAAAAGTGTGCTTACAAGGTATTTTTCACATCTAAGAACATAAGCCCATCACAGATTATCCTACGTGGTTGCATACACATGGATATAAATACAAATCATGGATATATATCCTATATGTCCTAAAGAACATGGAGATATATATATATAGAGAGAGAGATATATGGATATAAATATACTCTACATCCCAGTGACTACTCCTGTATCTTAACTGATACATATTGGAATCTGGATAGATTAGCCATAAGAATAACACACGTGAAACTGAAGCTAGTCATAAGCAATATCCAAATACTATCTACCTCTAGCTATCTTGCAAAGCACTAGAAGTTCTGGCATGGCAAGAAATCTAAAAGAAACAGAGAACTTCAGAAACCAAATGTAACTGAAGTTTGACTTCCTCTAGCAAAACCTTGCTAGGGACCAGTGAATATTACAGGTCAGCATCACTAGCGAAAAGCAAGGACACCACAGAATGTTACTATGATAACAGAACCAATTCCCATGCAAAAAAAGCTTGCCTGAAGTATGGGCTATACAGCTTCTATTCATTACTGATGTCAAACTCCAGCTATTTCATTTGTGATACAGATTTAAAGCAGAGACTTTCCAGATCCCTCTCTCTACCTGTAGCCTGACAGTTTGCTCGTTCAGTAAGTACTTGCCAATAGTTCTGGGCTTAGCTTCTTCAAACAATATACATATGCACTGAATTAATCACTGTGCTGAAATATTACTTCCACAGGTCAATATTTAATAGATAAACATTAAAGTTATGCAATGTCAAAACCACTGAACACAATGCAAGTCAAGAAGCAGTGAGAAAGCCTAGAGTTTTAAATATTTAATGATGACACACTGTACAACACTGAACACAGTTACTCTGGAGACACCAATTTAAGAACAGTTTTACAGGAATTTTCCACTGCAGTTAGTAGGAAAGGCACTTGTTTCTAGAAATGCAAACAATACCCCACAAACCCAAGTATTTTGACTGCTTTAATATTTCATTTCTTAACATCAAGATGGATTGATTTGCAATTTTCAAGTCAGAATCGTGAAAGTTAGCAGGTTAAACAAAGAACTTGCCAAAAAGAATAAAGAGACTCAGTCCCTACAAATGAACATTTCAGTTTCTTACTATCTGCTACTGCTTCTAGACACCTCTGTACCATAGTCCCATCTTTATCTTACAGCTGAGGGCAAACAATGTTTATGTTACCTGAAAGAACTTTATGAAAAAGTCATATTATTTTCTACTGAATAAATTCTTGCAAGTCTTTAAATATGATTTAAGCATTAAATATTTAGATTCAGTAACTTCCAGCGCAAACATTCAGCTTAGAACACTACTTGCCTTCTGGATAGTGTCTGTTTCTTTTAAAATCCATGTTTTAGAGGGAAAAAAAAATCTCTTAACAACAAATTCCAAACGAATTACCACCCAGTCTGTGCAGAAGAAAATGGGTTAAACCTTCCTGCAAAGAACAACACTAGGAACAGGTAAGGCCTCCTTGGCAAGCACAATGAGAACAAGGACGTATTTCTTTGGATTTGTTATAGCAATGTTCTCAGAGACCATTGTGCCAGCCAAGTGTTCTTAACTCACACTTAAAGAGAGACCATGACTCAAGAACTCTTCTTCTTAATTTCATTTCTAGTAACAAGATGCTGCGGCACGCTGCAGAGGCCAGGTCTCAGCTGTCACTAGGCAGTAATAGGTTGTTGTCTGAAACATGAGAGTACGTCATTGTATATTCATCCAGTTTACTTTCCGTCTCCTCTCAGATGAGAGATAGTTCCAAACAAAGCCTGAAGACCACTTCCCCCAGTATACACAACACTGCCTTATTGAAGACTTGTGTTGTGCTGAGTGTAAGTTTATGATGCAAGCTTCAAGCAGCATCTGTTTCTGTGGGCAAAGCAAACTGCAAACACAATAGACTTCCCTCTGTAAAGGCAATTTAGATCTAACTCCATGGAACACTAAAAACACTGCTCATCACAGTTTCATCTGTGTATAGATTAAGCTAATAGCTATAATCATATTCCACATTGGCTTTGCTTTTTTAATGTTCAAATAGCAAACATGGAAGTAACAGCCTTTCAGCACCACCACCATCACAAGTTTTGTTATTTTAGTCCATGTCTCATGAAGAATGAGAGCTCTGACAGCTACAAGCAGAGCCAGAGGTCAGCCATGGGATCTGTGTCTGTTCTGTGCCCATACAGCTGATAGCATGAACAGACCTACCTGATAGTTTGCCTCTCCACAAAACCAACACAAGTAGAACCAGATCTGGCCATGAAGTAGTAACTGGCAGATCCCAGATTCTTAGAATGGCCCATGTTGGAAGGGACTTTAAAGATCATTAGCTCCAACCCCCTGCTACTCACTAGACCAGGCTGAACAGGGCCACATCCAGCTTGGCCTTGAACCCTGCCAGGGATGGGGCAGCCACAACCTCTCTGGGCAACCTGTTGCAGTGCCTCACCACCCTCTGGGTGAAGAATTTTTTCCTAAAATCTAATCTGAGAAAGGAGGGATCTTGTATTAGATTGAAGCCATTCCCCCTTGTCCTACTGCCTTCTACTTGGGTAAAGAGTCTCTCCCCACCTTTCATAGGCTCCCTTTAGGAACTGAAAGGCTGCTACAAGGTCTCCCCAAAGCCTTCTCTTCTCCAGGCTGAACAATCTCAACTCTCAGCCTGTCCTCACAGGGGAGGTGCTCCAGCTCTCTGATCATCTTTGTGGCCCTCCTCTGGACCTGCTCTAACAGGTCCAGATCTTTTTTATGCTGAGGACCCCAGAACTGGATGCAGTACTCCAAGTGGGGTCACATGAGAGCATACTAGCGTAGCAGAATCACCTCCCTAGACCTGCTGGTCATGCTTCTCCTGATGCAGCCCAAGGTACAGTTAGCTGTCAGGGCTGCAAGTGCACATTGCTGGCTCATATCCAGCTTTTCATCCACCATGCCCCCAAGTCCTTCTTTGCAGGGCTGCTCTCAATAATTTCATCTCCTAGACTGTACTCATGCCTAGGACTGCCCCAACCCAAGCAGGACCTTACACTTAGGCTTGTTGAACCTCTCATGGTTCCCATGGGTCCACTTTTCAAGTTTGTCCAAGTCCCTCTGGATGGCATCCTGTCCTTC